>JAHZNJ010002285.1:0-10843 GCA_027744475.1 Lepidocyrtus cf. sotoi NNG-2020
TCGTTTCTTTTGTTAGTCAGCTAATTCTGTTCGTGTCATCAGACGAACCTACCTGGAAAGGGATTCTTTATGCTACGATTTTGTTCTTTAATGCCTTCATTGGAACCGTCTTCAGTGTGAACGGAATCCACAATTTTTACATTGTAGGAATGAAAGTTAGAAGTTGCTTGGTTAGCGCAGTTTACAGGAAGGCATTATTGCTTTCGAGTGGGGCGAAACGAGGTAAATACGTAATACATAAAACTAAAAAATATAGTATAGTTTTGAAAGCAAAAAATGATTAATTATTTAAATCAATGGACAAAATAGCTGAATCGGTTGGCGAGATCGTAAATCACATGGCTGTAGACGCCCAATACACCGCAGACATTGCCATGTACGGTTACCATTTGTGGGGTGCGCCAATTATCATTTCTCTCGGATTATACTTTCTTTGGTCGTTCCTCGGTCCTTCTGCAATTGCCGGTCTTCTGGTGATGATCTTATTGATTCCAATTAATAGTTTGATTGCTTCAAAACTTCAAAAGCTACAGAAGAAGCAAATGTTTAATAAAGATTTGCGTACGAAACTAATGACGGAGATTTTGGCTGGCATAAAAGTTTTAAAGCTTTATGCCTGGGAACCCAGTTTCGAGAATCAGGTTATGAAAATTCGTAAAGAGGAGCTGGAAATTGTTAAGCAAACGGCTTATCTTAATGCTGTTTCGAATTTCCTTTGGACTTGTGCGCCTTTTACGGTGGCGTTGTGTACATTCGGAACTTACGTTTTGTCGGATTCATCCCATGTTTTAGATGCACAGACGGCATTCGTTTCTTTGGCGTTGTTTAATCTGATGGGACAGCCTTTGGCGTATTTTGTAAGCCATGATTTACTTAAAATTTAATCAGTAATTTATAAAACTTTAAATAAAAAGCTTTTGTTAATTAGTTTTAATGTTTTTGTTTGTAGCCAATTCTGATTTCCAGTTTTATTCAAGCGGCAGTGGCTGTTAAACGCTTGAACGTTTTCTTGAACGCAGATGAAATTGATACTGATGCGGTGTCTCATAATGAAAATGATGGTAAGCGAGACTCATTAAACATTTCAAATGATTTTATGTGTGATTTATGACATTTAGGTAGCATTCGGTTAACTTTTACTTTACTTTCGTTCTTTAGCACACCCCATTGTGATTGAAAACGGAACCTTTGCATGGGACAAGGACACGGATACATTAACCGATATCAACTTTAAAGTAAAAGACGGCCAATTAGTTGCTATTGTTGGGGCGGTTAGATCAGGGAAATCCAGTTTACTATCTTGTCTTTTAAATGAATTGACAAAAATTTCTGGCCGAGTAAATATTCGAGTATGATTTCCTAATCAAAGTTTAATTCGTGTTTAAAAACCATTAAAAATAAAAAAAATATAGTGAAAAATATAACCTTTCACCGTTTTCACTTTTGTTGTCTATCTTCCATTCACTGACAAAGTTANCGGAAGAAAACGCGTTTGCTCGTAACGCACGGCGTTGTCTATCTTCCATTCACTGACAAAGTTATTGTAATGAAGGATGGCAGGATAAGCGAATCAGGAGCTTATCAAGAGCTTTTAGATAAGAAAGGCGCTTTTGCAGACTTCCTCAACCAGCATTTGACTGTGGACGAAATAAAAGAGAAGAAAGGAAGTGGAGATATTATAAAACTTAAGCAGCGAGGCAAGCAAATCACCTCCGATTCTGAGAATGAATTCTCTACGGCTGAATCCGTTGCTGGAAGGAGGACACGTCACAACTCTTCCGCTTCCGCAATCAGTTTCAATGAAAAAAGATTGAGTTGGGCTTCAATTGAAAGTAGCACAGCTTCAACAATCATACCAACGCTAGCAGCAGCAGTAGGAGATGGAGGAGAGCGGCTTATCGAAGTTGAGAAGGCTGAAACAAAAAGTGTGAAGGCATCCGTTTATCTCGATTACTTCCGGGCAGCTGGTTGGGGAACGGTTATTTCCACTTTTGCGCTGTATTTAGTCTTCCAAGGATTTTCTGTTGGGGCTAATTTATGGCTATCAAACTGGACTAATCTTCCAATCGTTAATGGGACGCAGGATGCGGATGATCATAAAATGTATTTGGGAATTTACGGTGCCTTGGGGCTCATGCAAGCTATTTCCATTCTTGTTGCGACATTAATTATGGCGTTTGGGATGGTGAAGTCGGCAAATGTTCTGCATTTGGAGATGTTGCAGAGAATTTTGAAAGCGCCACTGTCATTTTTCGATGTGAGAAGATTTCAAAACAATTTTTTCAAATTAAAAAGGAAAAAATATATTTGCTTAAGGCTGAATTCGAATGTTTCAGGTTACCCCAATTGGGAGGATTGTCAACCGTTTTTCCAAAGATGTGGACTCCGTCGATAATCAACTTCCTTTACTATTGCGATTCCTACTTAACTCCATTTTTAGCGTAAATTTTCAATTTATTAATTGAATTTCTTCGCAGTTTTTATTTTAAATAACTAAACTAATTTTTTTAAATTGTGTGTCTTGGCAGGTATTTGCAGTTTTAGCTGTGATTAGCATATCAACTCCCATTTTTATCGCAGTTATCATTCCAGTAGGGTGCTTGTACTATTTAATACAAAGATTTTACATTGCCACAGCGAGACAGCTTAAAAGATTGGAGTCTGTAACGAGGTCGCCGATTTACTCCCATTTTGGAGAGACGGTATCCGGTTCCTCCACCATTCGAGCTTATGATCAGCAAGAACGCTTTGTTTTAGAGTCTGAGAAGAGATTAGATCAAAATCAAGTGTCGTATTATTACCAAGTTTGTTCGAATAGGTACTAATTTAATTGAAGTTTATTTTACATTGACCATTAATTAAAAAGACACGAGAAGATATTTAAACGCTTTTTTTACTTTTGTATTGACAAGATGGCTCCAAATGAGGTTAGAAACAGTTGGAAACTCGGTTGTCTTCTTCGCCGCCTTGTTTGCAGTGTTGGGGAGGGAAACTTTAAGTGCTGGCCTTGTAGGTCTTTCAGTATCTTATGCTTTGCAGATAACCATGTCGCTTATCATGTTGGTTCGTTTCACTTCCGATGTGGAGTCAAATATTGTGGCGGTTGAGAGGATGAAAGAATACAGCCAAGCTCCACAAGTAAATGAAATCTTTCAAATTAGAAAACTATTACGAACAAGGAAAGAAAATTTATTTGGTGAAGAGTGCAAAATAAAACTTTCGGGGCTTTTTTTAAAAACAGGAAGCGGATTGGAGAATCCCTGGGAAAAAGGTGGATCCGACGTGGCCCCAAAGCGGGGCAGATTATATTTGACCATTACAAAACAAGATATCGCCCGGGTCTGGATTTAGTTCTGAGGAATGTCACTTGCACAATAAACCCAGGAGAGAAAGTAAATACTCCGTTACTAATTTGCATATCAAATATATCTGACTCAAGCACAAATGAATTCCTCATTTGAATTTTTATTTATTAGGTCGGTATAGTTGGAAGAACGGGAGCAGGAAAGAGCTCCATGACCTTAGCATTATTCCGTATCGTTGAAGCCGCCGGTGGCGTTATTACAATTGACGGAGAAAATATTTCACGGCTGGGGCTTCACGATGTTCGTGGTCGCATAACGATTATCCCACAAGATCCGGTTTTGTTTTCTGGCTCCCTTCGTATCAATCTAGATCCTTTCGAGACGCAGACAGACGAGACATTGCATCACGCTTTGGAATTAGCTCATCTCAAAAGTTTTGTGAGTACGCTGCCTGGAGGATTAGAGTATGAAATTGCAGAAGGTGGAGAGAATTTGAGGTGGGTGCAATTGAATAATTAATTAAACATATCATTAGGAAGCTTATTCAATGGAATTACGTAAATTACAATTTTTTTTCAATTCCCACAGTGTTGGCCAAAGACAGTTAGTCTGTTTGGCTAGAGCCCTTTTGAGAAAAACCAAAATTTTAGTTCTGGACGAAGCCACAGCCGCCGTGGATCTTGATACGGATGACCTCATCCAGCAAACAATTAAGACGGAGTTTAAGGACTCTACTGTGATAACAATTGCTCACCGAATCAATACAATTATGGATTCTGACAGGTAAATCTCAGTGTTTGTTTCAGGGTAAAGTACAGTTAGTTTAGCTGTAAAAATCGATTGTATTTATTATGAAATTGTAATTATAATTATATATTTTTAGAGTGATCGTGCTTGAAAAAGGGGAAATTCGAGAATTCGACAGTCCACAGAACTTACTTGGGTCGGAAAACACAATATTCAGCAGTATGGCTAAAGAGGCAGGCATTATGGGAGTACCTGGTGGTGGTGGTTAACTTAATTATTAATGGTATTAGCAGTTTTATAGAAGCATCATAGAATCTGTATTTTTATCAACGTAAAAAATTATATTCTTTTAAAAATAATAAACTACCTACTTCATTTCAATTATATACTACATGATTACACATAAAGCTGATGATATGCAATAGGAAAAACAAAATGTGATTTGAACATACCATTAAATTTGTTCTTCTACTTCTATTAAATGTTAATTTTTTATATGAAATATTTTGCAGTGCGCAACAAACAAATCACAAATTTTAAAAGTATTTTTCATACAAACCAAAGCCTTTGGGCATCTTTCTCAAATTCTCAAAAAGCAGACTTTGTTCATCCAAAAGCACGTGTTCTCTCTCACTTCACTGCAGCATCGCATCGTAATGTCAGCTCAAGCAGCACTCGCATACTTGCATGTTGCATGTGCTCGCATTCAGTCTTCCAGCAGCCAACAAAAGTGCAAAAACAATTGACAACGAAAAGATGAGAAAATTTGCAATGTGCAATCGCATAGCACAAAACCCCACAGTTTAAATGCACTAGCGCGATACGCATTCACATGCTTTTTGTTTCTCTTTTTGATGCATTTTTTATTTCATTTTTTCACATTTCGTTGAAAGTGAAAGTGAAAACACAACAACTGTTAAAAGTTAAAGCAATTAACGCAAATTTTACAGCATTGCATTGGTTAAAGTGTTTTGACATTTGAAGAAATCTGTGTTGTAGTGAGTGACATCCTTGATATCTGATAAAGTAATATGGAGGGGGAGGAGGGAGAAGAAAGTAATCTTATTCTTCACTGTAAAGTTTGTGACAGGAATATTAACAGCAGAGAAGCATGGTTTAGGCACCTGCTCACTCCTAATCACAGTGACCTTGCAAGACTTTCCTTGATAAGAAACTGGAGGAGTAAGAAACTAAAGAAACGAGTCATTGTCGTGTTTACTAAACAGCCAGTGGCCAAGGATGATGGGATTTTGCAGTCACTTTCGAATGATGTGTGGCCTTGCATGGTGGAGGACTTGGTGTGGTGGCCAGAGAGATCTTTGATCAGATTCCTTTGCTTTGAAACCAAGTAAATACAAACATTGCACAATTCATCAAAGATTTACTTTAAATGTGAAACTGTACGTGTAGAAAGAGAAGCGTTTTAATTGTGTGTTTCTTTTTTATTGATTTTAGGCAAATAGTTAAGGATATTATGTCCATGCACAAGCAGCAAGTTGTAATTGACGGTCAATTGTTCCAGTTGAAGCAAGGGAGCAGCTTTAACTTAGACTTTGAATGTCAGTAAAGCAAATTAAAATAATTTCTATTTTAACGATTTCGATTTGCATCATAAAAATGATTTTTACTACTGATTAACAATAGTTTATTGTCAACTGGTCAACTTTCTGTGTATTTTCTTTTTTCAGGGGACGAACTATTGCCTCAAAGTGTAAAATGTGAAGCTTTGCGTGAAAATGAAGACAACGATGATGATACAAGTCAGAACTCCTCGAATATACATACCAATAATAAGGGAAAGTCACCCCCAGAATTGTCCGCGTTGTCATCACCAAGTCAATTCGTAAATTCTGCAGCTGCAGCAACAGCCTCATCCTCCTCTAGACCTGAAAACAATAACAACTGCCAAGTGAACGGAACCTCTCCTTCATTTCAATTGCCCTCCTGCTCATTTACCTCAAACTCAAACAATCCAAATGAACCTTCTCACCATAATGGTCCTCTTCTTTGTGGCGACAAAACAGAACTTTTCCGTAAACTAGTGAATATAATTCGTTCCGAAGTAGAAATCCCAGATGAAGAGTATAAATCTGCTCTGAAATTGCTATCCTGTCTCCAGAAAACCTGCTCCGATTCCGTAACGACTCCACACGGCTGCGAATTCAGAATTTGGTTTACACATAGCCGATCTTTAAAGCTCCGACACCACAGTGAAGCCGACCAATTTGTTACTGTCCTGATTTTACTGAAACAGAAGGGAACAGGCGTACTTAGAAATATATTTGATATGAATAGCAGAATTGATAAGATCCTTACTGCATTTGCTTCTGCTACCAGCACCCCGTTTCAAATTCAACGCATAAAGCAGTTCGCGGAAATGGACGATGAAGAATTTAATAGGTTAAAGTATCTTCAATATTTTGTTAAGCCTGAAAACGGTTGTAGTGGAAATAAAAATGGACATCCTCAATTATTTCAAGTCGTTGGAAACAATGCCAACACCTTCGCTGTAGAAGCTCAGCTATGGCGACTCACGAAATACATCTGCTCGTTTGATCCGCGATGTGAGCAACTCTTACAAATTGTTTACTACTGGGCAAACCTTAACTCGATTTGCGTAGGGGCTCCATTAACGAATGAAGTAATCCACACCTTCCCATATTCAGATCCCGTTGGCTTGGCATGCCTTGTAATTCGGTTTTTGTGTCATCCTTTTTTTGTGAGACACGGCATCAAGGGAAGGCGAGTTCCTCCTCCAGTTAACTTTTTAGATCAACCTCATGTGCCATTGTTTCCTACTTATGATTCATTTGACATTGGGTTCGCTGAAAATCCCGATTTTAGAACAGACTGGAAGAAAACGAGAATCGAAGCACTGATTCATAATCTTAACGATGAGAACTTATCGTACTGGACTATTAACCTTGCTTATACTTTCTTCAATTCGTTTTCCCGGTTTATTAACGAGGAAAAATGGATAATTAGCGCTAGAAATGGAGTGGATTACTCAACGGGTACTCTTCTTCGCACCAACTTTTATAAACAGAATGACCAGGAGATGAGGGAACGCTATCGGGGAAATAATGCAAAGGAATGGAATGAACTTAAAAATACACTGGCTTGGGAGAAAGAGACGACCAAGCAAAAGCCTAACCAACCAGCTAGAATAAGAATTATACATCCATTTTCTTTGACTGGGAGCATTCCAATAGATGGAAACATTTTTGGGAAAATGCAAACCACTGCAACGAAATTGCAAAAATTCATCCAGCGATGTGATCGTGCAGATAATGTTAGGGAAATTAGATTGGACAAAAGTGTTGTTGAAGATTTGTTTAAATTAAATGATTCGTAGCTTACTAATAAAGATAATTGTGTGATTTTATTTGTGACTGATCTAAGTAAAGCAACAATAAAATGTAAATCGAACATACTTACTCCTTATTTACTGTACATTATTTTGTACTGTTTGATATTTAATTTGTTGACTGATGCTAAGTAAAAGAAAGAAGTGTAAATATACTTATAACTTTTATGTTTAACAACAGGTGTTTTATGGTGTGTATTGAAATCTATATCTAACTAGCTAACAGCATAAATAAATCAATTAATTAATTCAAGTTAAAAGTAAAGAGTTTAAAAGCGGAATTCGATGCTTTTTCATTTCATTCAGCTAAATTAAGTACCTCGTTTATTGGTTTGATGTGGTTCTGGACGATCGCAATTTTTCATGCAGAAGAAAACTACTATTAAAAAGACAAGACACCGAAAAGCATGCAGCGATTCAGCAAAACAAGAAAGAACGCCTGCTGCAAAATTGCAAATCAACCAAGTACAAAACAGAGCAGCTGATGTTTGTTTACTATTTTGTTTTGTGTGTTCTGCTGTGCTATTTTGATTTTGCACATCTGTTTTAGAAAATCGCATTTTGGATGCATTGAGATTGAATCAAAATCAAAAAGTCTGTACTCTGTTCTGTACTAAATCTCAGTTGTCTCCATTTGCACTTCTTGTCAGTTAGATTCAGTTTCTTAATTAAAAACAAAAGAAAAATATAGGTAATCATATCTTTCCCGCAGTAGTACCAGCACCAAAAATAGAATAGACAATGTTTATAATTTATAACGTTTAACGTTCCACTAGTTCTAGACAATAGACACTAGACTAGAGTCAAGAGGGACAGGGAGTGTTAATTCTTGAATTCTTGATAATCCTTAGCCTTAATTAAAATTAAAACCAGAATTCAGGCTTATTTATATTTATATATTCACTCAACTTATTAAACAACTAATAGGAACGAAGTCAGTCTTTTTTATCTCGTACTCGCACTGTTGCGTTTATTAGTGAAATCTATCACGGAACTTGAGCTTATCTACGGAAGAAGATGTCTGATGACGAAGAGGGATGTGAACAGAAAGAGGAGGATACTGCTAATACCCGCCGCAGAAATAATCCGATGCTAAATACTTTGGTAAGTATTTAAAAAGAAAGTATTTCATATTTATAAATATCGATAGTATTTATCATTTACATGATAAGAGAATTTTAAGAATTGATAATTGCCAACATTTCGTGTTGTTTTATTGTGGCATTCAGGATGTTTCATTGTTCTTTTTGTTGACGTTGACAGATCCTTGAACGTGTTTTCGCCAACTGCCATGATGAGAGATCAAAGGACGATTGGGCTAGCTATCGTCAAGTATGTCGTGTTTGGAGCCAAGAAACTTGGGAGACATGGCGAGCCTTAGCTGTCATCACTTTATTCCAGGATAAAACCACCACCGAACAACACTTTTCTTCATTATCAACATCAACAAATCAACAGAAGCTCGTAATGAAAGGAGGACTGTCCATTCCTGAGTTTATGGAGCTCTACGAGAAAGATGAATATCAACTAAAAAGCTCACCGTTTAAACACTTTAAATTCAAGTTATGGAACCTTGATGAGAGCCCTTCCAGTAGTCCATTATTCCAAGATTTTTGGAGCATAATTGGCCCTCACATTGAAAGCCTTCGTTTTGAGCAATGCTTCGCGTCCCAGTTTGGAGCTCCAGGATTCCAAGATATCATCTTTAAAATGCTAGAGAACCTTAAAGACCTAAAAATGTCCGAAAACAGCTTCCGCCTCCCTTCCGGTGAAGATGACCAGCGTCAGTGGAGTCAATTACAAGCCAGACTTAACGGAAATGAGAAAAGGAATGAATCTGTTCTGAAGTTAGACTTAAGTGGAGCAATCCCATTCGAATTAAGAATATTCTATGCTCTCTTCCCAAACGTTGAAAGTATCTGCTTGAGTTACGGCGGCTTATCTGAGAAGTTGACCTCAACCCTTTACGATAATGGCTGGTGGCTTCCTCCCGATAAAGTTCGACATTTGGATATGATGTCATTAAAGTGTCGAGACGTTTCTTCAACAGTGCAAACATTTAAGTATATGGCTAAGCATAATCAAGGCTATGAAACGTTAGGGTTCCAAGTTGAAACAAATCTCCAGTTTGTTCATGGAATAAAACATCTTTTGGAAGCGGAGAGCAGAACTCTGAAATACTTAAAGATATGTAAGAAGCCATTCAGTCATTTATCGGGTTTCTCAACATTCCAAAATAGTTTCACTTTATTAGAGGAGCTGCAGCTCTGGGGTCGTTCGGATGGAGGCTTCCAGTTCTTGTGTAGCATGCCCCAATTACGAAAACTTTATGTTAATCAAGATTGTTTCGAGTTGTGGGACGTTATAAAGGATGATATTGCTAAAGGAGAGGTAATAAATGTGCAGCCAAGTTCAAATGACTTAATTTGGGAGTGTGATTCAGCACAAAATCGTAAGCTGATTGAATTGAGGATGGAGTTCCTCCATTACCTCCATATTGACAATAAGTTTTCAGTGGAAAGTTTAACAAAAATGTCAGAATGGTTTCCGAGTTTGAAAACACTTCATCTAATAGCAGATAATGAACAATTTAGAGTGATTAGTAAAGAATGGGGGAAGAAATTAATGGAACTATGTTTGTTGTACGGGAGTAGTGTGGATGATGACGGGATTTGTGATTCCATTCAGAATTTCACCGAGTTAAGAATATTCTCGCTGGAGACAAAATGTGGGGAAGGAAAGATAACTGATAAGTCTGTTCACGACGGATTTCTTAAAACTGTTTCCGCCACTATTACATACTTTGAGAGTCTGCGTTGCTCCTGGGGTAATAAGAGATTTTAGGTTACACAGCTATGTTAAAAAATAATAATTAAAGTTTTGGTAATAATTAATGCAGATTTAATTTCAACTGATGATAATTGCTTTTATTTTTATTCTAGATGACTGAAACTGCAGAGGATCTTTTGAGCGAGAAAATTTTCAGTGTGAAAGTGATCAGAAACTACGGAGAGAGCCACCAAGGAGAGTGCTGCCTCCGGAAACAGTTCGAAGCAGAAGCATTTAGATCTCTTCCAAAGTAACTTTTAAAAGTTTAAGTTATTAACAGATTATAAAAACAAAAAACGTAACAATATTTAATAATTTATAATTAGTCTGCCAATTTTACTGATAGACTGATTAAGCAATACAATGCGAACATGCGGCGTGGGCTGTCCCGGTCCATGCATTTTTCTATGTATTTATAGTAATTCATTCTTTCATCATCGAATTAAAAATGAAACTATTCAAGATTTACTCATTATTTTTGTACTGTCTTTCTTTCGTTCGACAATTACAAGCAATAATTTCAATTCCACTGTATAATAACTTTACAGTCATAATAATTAAAATATTAAAATTATAATTAGTAGAATAATTAGCA
>JAHZNJ010002286.1:0-27149 GCA_027744475.1 Lepidocyrtus cf. sotoi NNG-2020
ACTACTAGGTAGCAACTTCCAAGTTAAATAGTAAAGTAATGCGGTTTTAGTAAAAAATAAGATTTTTACGACGACGATATGAATACGAAGCCATGATACGGCGTTATAATCTGCACTGGCACTGCAATAAGCTCAGCAGCGTCTCGTCGTCGTCGTTATTATCACAGCAGCAAAGCGTTCACTCCTCAGTCTCATCGTCATCATAATGATATGATAAATGTATAAAAGATGCATGCGTCTACTTAAAGTTGGCAAATAGCTTCTTAACCAGAGAAACGAAGAAATCTTACGCTACAATATTGGTATTTTCTAGCGGCGCGGCGATGTAGTAACATTGAGCATAAAAAAGTTGAAGATGGATGAATGTGGATTTAAGTTAGGCTATAATAGGCACGACAACGGTGGCGAGGGAGGATAATGCAGAAATATAGCAACAAAAACAACGCAGATTATGATTTTCAGATGGTTTTGTGTAGTTAAAGTTAAATCCATGTCATGTAATAATATTTCTTTATGCTTTAGATGCTTGCTGAAGTAGTCTGTTTATGGTCTTCTTGGCTTAAGAAGGAGTAAAAAAGGTGAAACCGACTGGCTGACTGAAGTAAATGGAGGAAGGAAAGAGGTTTTAGTGGTAAGAAATAGTTAAAGAAATGAGATTGTGACTGTGTGAGTCTTTCAAGTTGAGAGTTTGAGAGTAGAGAAGAGGTTGATCCAATGATGCTGCGAAGATTGGATTTATTCCCGTCACTTTAAATAGAGATGGATTTGATAAATCTGTTTACAGTTTGGTTGCAGGCTGGGCAACGTGAGCACACACGTTATCAGTCTGCTTCAAGGAGAGAGGAACGTGTACAAATAGATGACATGAATATGACATTATTTTTTTCATGAAAATATGATCCAAACCAATAAGAACTCTTCCTCTTCTTACTTCGTGGAGTCAAGTCTAGTTTAGAGCTTGGACAATTAATAATACTTTTCAGATCTATTCATGATCAGAACGATGACGAAAAATTGTTATTATTTAAAATGTAGGAAACCGATTAGGCCATTACATAATATGGGTATAACTACAACATAACCTCTGCAAAATTTCAACCCCAGACTCCAGTTTCTGAAAAGAAAAATATTTCAGTAATTCATATTTAATCATTAATTGTAACTTTTGTGAAGATAATAGATAAGGTCCATTTAAATTCAGGGACAACAACAGCAACCCAACAAGAGTTCGATTGTGATATGATAAAATGGAAAATGCAAAGGTTAAAAAAATTATGATTGAGGACGAATGATGTTGATAAAAACGATGACATAATAAAATTTTTCTGCACACATGCATGATTTTAAATGGACTACTGCAATGCAAAAACCTGTTCTCCATGAAAAGCACAAGCACATGGATGAACTATGAACTATGGAACTATGCGGAAAAATAGAACAACACTTTTGATCTTTCTTTTTCTGCTGTACTGAACTGACTGATGATATTGTGTGATTGGTTTGCTTAAAAGAAGATTACAGATTTTTTCAATTAGGAATGCACTTGTCGTTCTCTGCCCTGCTGATACAGCAGCATCACTAGAAAAGAGAATGGATTTGACAAAAGATGATGATGACGCAACAATATTATATGCAAATTGTAAATCAAGACTACCCATGCTTTCCTTTTATCATCTTCTGTTTGCTATACAGCGCAGTAACGAACTGCAAGACAGTTTTTGCGAAATATAATATCCCATTTGATGATTCATGATATGATACGATACTCTTGTAACTTGCAAGTAAACTACATAATAATAATAATAAGATGATATGAATACGGCTACGATATGATAACGCTGCATTTAAAGTTGAGAGTTGAGTAGTTTCAAGGTCAGATATTTTATGCAAAATGTTGCTCAAATAACAATGCATTAAAAAATATCACAAATTTTTCAGTGTTAAAAAAATGAACATCAGATAGATTTTCACCACCTTCAAATAAAAGTTGTGTAAAAAAGGAAAAAAACTGCTTTGTAATGAAAGCTGAAAGGTGAACAAAAAAAGATTAGGATTTTTATACAGAATCACTAACAACAAATAAACTACATGATGTATAGGGTAATATAATATATAAAACTACATAAAATTCTTTAAAGATAAATAGCAAAAAACCCCTTTTACTTTTATTAATATTTTTTAACAGTATTCTTCCCCGAATTTAAACTATTAGAGAGCATTAAAGTTATCAATCACAAAAGGCTCTGTAATACTTTCACTGTTTTTTTTTATTTAAATTCACTCCGCCTTCTTTCCTTACATAATATATTTCCAGCTTTAGCATCCCTGTGCCGTTTCTCTTTTTCCACTTCGACATGAAAACAATTGGCTTTCCAATTTTAATAACTTCATGCTTTCCAACACCCCAAACCAGTCGAACGATTTCTGACGTGTTGCATGCAACTGGGGAAATAGTTTCTTTGTGCATTTATTACCGAATAGGGAAAATACTTTACTACGAGCGTTATTTATCACTATTACCACTGCTTGAGATTCAGGAGACTTTAACTGTAACCCTGTAACATGCAACATGACCTTTGTTCAACCCAATTTCCAAGATAGAAATGCAGGCAGGCATGACTAACTCACAGAAAATATTTTCTGCTGAGATGGGCAGTGGCCGTTATTATAATACCTTTGCATACATTTCCTAACAT
Organism: Lepidocyrtus cf. sotoi NNG-2020; assembly: GCA_027744475.1. Lineage (NCBI taxonomy): Eukaryota > Metazoa > Arthropoda > Collembola > Entomobryomorpha > Entomobryidae > Lepidocyrtus > Lepidocyrtus cf. sotoi NNG-2020. Next base: position 2,697 of record JAHZNJ010002286.1, read on the forward strand.
ACATACGACTTATGTAGACATATTATTTAAAAAAGTAAAACACATTTACGCTCCCGAACTTCTCCATCTCCACGCTCTGTAAAATGTCACCATCACCACGTTACAGCATCGACATTACCTCCTCGTCGTTAATTTGGTTAGTGTTGCGAATATGAAATGAAATGCAATATTATGTATACGTAATGGAAAATATCCCAGCGCGCGTGTTGTTATAAACGACTGATTTGCCTCTGACATAATATCCTTAAATTACATGGAACTTCTGAAAGGAGACCTAAATTCATTATTTTTTTTTAAAAAAGCCTAATGTGACCTGTCACTCACTCTCGTACACTCATCTGAGAAACTGCCACAGTTGTGTTTTTTCTGTTATGTTTAGTGCAAATGCATTTGAAATAGCAACCAATCATACACTTATTAAGTAATTTGAGAAAATGTAGAAAAGTTGTATGAGAAAAATGCAACATGTAGTTGTTCAATTTCCCCAGTTTTATTCCTGGCTTCCATTTGAAACCTTTGTTGCTATTACTATAAAAAGTAATGTATTATTCAAATAGTGCAACAGCAGTAGTTCAGTGTTGACAAAGTGCATTTGAATTACTTTTAATAGAATAGTTGCTAATGCTAAACTGGTCCTAACCCTAGTCTTGCTAAGCAAATACTATGGATTAAAACTGGAAGATAAAATGGAGATTTCTGGGTAAATTCTTCCTAAAAGTGGAGAGATCAAGTGACCATAGACTAACAAACTATATTCAAATTTTGGAACAGTGCAAATAAACCGAAATCATTCCGTGATTCTGGGAATCTGCCACAATTACTACCCACGTCATCGTTTTGCGAAATCCTCTATTTGGAAATTGGAATCCAACAGGTAATTACCTTGTGACAATCTAAAGCAATAGTACATACATCGTTTTAAGTTAGTGATGATGATAGATTTTTCATTTTAATCAAATATTTTCACACATTTCATTTCGAAATGGTGTAACCGAAGTGGAAACTAAATACTGATCTAAATTTTAAAATAGTGAAAAGACAGGGAATCTCTCTCCGTCCATATCCTCATTATTTCCGTTTGTTGCTGCAATGTAGGAAAGAACCCCATTATTATTAGGTATAATAATGCAAGTTTAGTGTAAAAAACCTATTGAGTCAATATGGATTATTAAGTAAGCTGTCCATATAACCACACCACCAACTAACTACAACAAAAACAACTACACAGCTTCTTTCGTTTCCTTTTTGCTTTCTCTCTTTTTCTCCCTTTCTCTGCCGCTTATGCTCAAGCTCACTCACGTTCAGTGCTTTTGGTGATCAACCGTTAGTTTCATTGGTTAAAGGTTTGAGTATTTTTTGAAGTTTTTTTCATCTACTTCTGCTTTCACCACACGAAGTAAAGCTTCAGCAGCTCTACTTCTCTCGACTCTCAACTTCCCCGTTTATTCCTCTTTTCCCATTTAATTCTCTCTTCAGCAGCGTTGGAAGTAGAAGCAGCAGCAGCGTTTTCTCATTTTTTGAATACGCTCATGTAAGTACTATTATGGTTTTGGGACGGTATATTTGCTTGCAGTAGTAGTGTTTGTATATAGGATATTTTCTAATAATCTCCTGTAATAGCTTTTTTGGACAAGAAGGAAATAATATATAGCTTACTTAGAGAAAGAGGGAGAGAGAGAGCGGGGAGCTCGTAGTAGGTAGTTGTGTGGTAGTTAGTAAAATGCTGCTGAATTCTCTTTTCTTTCCTGTACCTACACACAAAACTCTAGGTAGGTACAAAATAATATCTAATGGGAGAAAACTACGCGAGCTTTTACGCTATGAGCAAGAGTGTCCCCAGTGGTTTCCTCACTTTCCTTCATATGTTTATATTTTCCTGCTTTTGCTGCTGCTGCTGCTGCTCAACTACACTTTAGAGAGCAAGTTTTGTGCATACACACACACACCAGCGATCTACTTTCTTTTTTCCTTTTCTGCTGCTGTTGGTGCTGTGGTGAGTACGCATCACTGGGAAAACATAGAAGGGCTGTGGTATCCTCCCAATTTTTTTCTACTTGGAACTTGGAATTCTATCCCTTCTCATACAATAATATATTTACTACTACGACCAGCCACTACTACTTCTATCCGTGTATGCAGACATGGGATGGGAAAGAATGTGAATTATCAGGAGAGAGAAAAAAGAACTAAACTGAAAGGAAAGTATTATTGGAGCTAGATATTTTACTTGATAGCGTGATAAAACCTTTTTTCAGGGTGGTGGTGGTGGCAGTCGTGGTTAGAAATGGTAATGTATCCAACTTTCACATTATTCTAAAAGCATACGTTGTCTGCTTCTCATTCTCTTGTAGATATAAAAATTTTGCTAGAAGAAGTGGAGGAAAAATTGTTTACCTCTACCATCCTCCGAGTCTTCGTCGTTTTTCTGCTCTTTTCTGAGGTATGTCATGTCATGTCTGCCTACTGCTTTGCTTGCTGCTGCTGTTGCTGATTGTTTGCTTTAGCTTAGCTGTCCTCCGCGTTCTAACAAAAAAAACTGAACGAGAGGAGTGAGCGAGCGAGTGAGTGAGTTCGGAAAACTGTTGGGAGCAGTGAGCAGAAGAAGGAAGAACAACGGTTTATTCATTATTGCATATTGCAAAGGTAGAGAAAAGAAGAAGGGAAATGAAAATGAATGGAATGAGAGTTGAGCTGGCTGAGAGTAGAAAAGGGAACAGAATTGAATGGGTAGTCAGTCAAGCAGTAGTAGTAGTAGCAGGGTGGAATTTTTGTAGAAGGAAATGTGTATGTATAGGTAGTCTATGCTAGAAGTTACTTTCTTCTGCGACGACCATGATGATGAGGAAAAGGAACATCATCGCAGGATTTTTTTGGGCGGTGGCAAAGTTCCTTTTTATACAAAACTGAAGCAGTGGAAGCAGCAACAGAATGATGATGATGATGATTACTGTGGCAATGGTGGTGCTGGGCGATTTTTACATTCCTGTTTGTACTTATCCTGGAACTTGTATTGGTGGTGGTAGTGGCTAAGAAAAAAAACCTAAGCAGCATTGTTGGATAACGCTGTTTATTGAGGAACAGGATACGGATAAGGAAGAAAGGAGCAACCACCTTAGTTTTAGTAGGACCCCGTGACCGAAATTTTATATTTTACTTACTTCCACCACCACCACCACCATCACCACTGCAACTTTCTCCCTGGTTCTTATCGATTTCCTTATGTTGCGTAGAATTTGCGAAAGGGCGGATAGCTTGCTGCTCATGCTACAATACAAACGATGATGATGATGATGATGATGGTAATTCAGTAACTCTGTGCATTGTTTGTGGAAAACCGTCAGGCTCCTCCTCATTGTTTCTTTCGTTGCTTTAGGCCCCTTTCTTCTCTTTCATTCGTAATGCTTTCTGTTGTATTAGGTACACGTAAAGTGGATGCTGAATGTATGTGAAGAAAAAAAATGCTGACCTGTAACCTCCAAGCGAAAGGAGAGGAGGAGGGAGAAAAAAAATAATGCAATGTTTTAAACATTTCTTTTTCTTTAGCTTCTATTGCACAAAAATACAAATTTACTGGTTTTTACTGTACATGCACAAGCCATTCCATATTTTCTCCTTTAGCTTTCCGGTAATCCCCAGTAAAGGCAGTAATTCAACTATGGAGGTATATGAGTCAAAATACGAAGAAGCTTTTGCTTTTAAGAAGCCGGAGAGAAAGAGAGAAAACAACTTTCTCTCCTTTCTCTCTTATTTTTATATGTACTTCATTATGCACGCTCTTTCTACTATGAAAAACTGTTTGAAATTCGAATCATACATTTAGGTCCGCGACTTCAGTAATTCTTTTCTTGAAGGGAAAGAATGAGAGAGAGAGAGAGAGAGAGAGAGAGAGAGAGAGCTTTTTTCTAAAACCTTTTTCCTTCATTTTTTCTTCGGACTTGCTTCTTGCTTTCCCTTTTTGCTTATGCTGCTTTAGCTTCCCTTTTCATTTCTCCTATCCAACAGCAACTTCCACTTTATAAAAAGTAAAAAAAGAGAAATTTTAGATGTAGCCACTATTCTTCCACTTTTTTCTTTTTTTAAGGAAAAAAGACGATGGTGGTGGTGCAAGTGATAGGGAAAGCAACATTATGGTGTATTGTATATCCACTGCTTATTCTCTTTCTCTTACGCTCGCTTGCTTGCTCGCTCGCGCTCTCTTTTTCTCTCGCTTTTTCTCTTTCACTCTCCTTATTAAACAGAAATGGATGGGTTATATAAGTAAAAGCTGTAAAGGAGAAGCAGTATTAGCAATAGAACATAGAATGGCATCATATTTCTCCACTCCTCACTCACTACCACCACCATTACCATTACTACTTTCTACTACAACTACTACTACGAAAGTCCTTCTCCTAGTCCAAGTTGTAGTCTTCTTCTTTCTTCTACACAGTTATTACTTCTACTTATTCACTACTATATTTGTAGTCTCTCTTTCTCTCTCTTCCACAACAAAACTCTCCTTCTCTCGTCGTCATCTCTTCTCGCTCTTTCACTATATATGTGCTGCTCCTCCAGCTAATTGTAGGAATAAAAAGGAGCAACTTTATTTTACTTTTTCTCTCTGAAATCTTTATTCTCTCTCTCTCTCTCTATCACATCTCATCCCACTGCGAGCTCCTTCTCACACAGTATGCAAGAAGAAGAGGAAAAGGAAGAAAAAAGGTTTACTTCTCTCTCCAAATATTACACTCGCTATTACTCTGCATACAACTTTGATTGACATTCATCATCATACCACCACTACCACCACTCTTCTACTACTACTTACTTTTACTTATGTGGTGGTGGAGAAAAAACTCACTTTTCTCAATTTATTTATTTCTGTGAAGAAAAGAAAGAACAAAAAATAAATTGAGTGTCTCCACCAAAGGTTTTGATTTAGTTTGTATAATTGTGCTACTGCTGCTCTGGTGCTGGCTGGTTGGCTTCAGAAAGTGAATGGTGCAAATGATGAGGAAGCTGATTTGAAGATTTTTGATGAGGTTGAAAAACATTTTTATGTAAAAAGAAAATAGTAAAATAATATTATTGAAATATCAAAGGAAAAGAAAAAAAGTTTTTTTGTAAAAGGATGTGTGGACGCGGTGAGTGAACTTCCAGTGAAAATAAATAAAGGAGAAGGATTGAGCAGTCAGTGATGCAGTGACAAAATTATTGGAGGAATAAATTGGAGATTTACTCGTAGGAGAAGAAAAGGAAGTAATGAGGAGGAGCAGTTGTTGTGAATAATGGTGTAGTGATGATGATGATGATGATGGCATGGCGCTCCCTAAAAATATCTTCTGGGTCATCTCATTAAAATTATCATGTCTCAAATACTAACACAACTCTCCATTCTAGATCAGTCTGCTGCTGCTCAGCTATAATAAAATAATGATGATGATGATGAGAGGAGAACTGTGAAATGAATAGGAAAAAGTGAGTTTTTTTTTCAGTGAGGGGAACGAACTCAAAAGAAAGTGCAAGGAAATAAGAATAATACTATAAGGAGCCTTCTCCTTTTTTCCTCTTAAAAAGATTCAAGCATAAATAAACCTTTTCTGGTTAAGTTAATGAATTGGAGTGAAGGTTATCGGAGAAGAAAAAGAAGAAGAAATTTGTGAAGAAAGAGAAAAAAGGAAAGGAGTGAGTGTCCCGTTTCTTCCTCTTAGCAGATGTTTACGCCCGGAAGAGTTCCTCAGCAACCTATACTATTCACCAACAACAGCAACAGAAAAAACAACACGTAACACCAAGAAGAAATTAAATTTCAGCAGCAGCAGTAATTGTGGCAGCAGGAAAAAAGTTTATGTATCGTAATGTAAGTAATTTCGCATAATTTGATTAGTTTCGGGATAATTAGTTCCTCTGTCTTTTCATTACAGTAATTAAAATACGTCAAGATTTAATTGGTTTATATATGGATTTACCCTTTTGTAGTGCGGTCGAAGAAAGAGAAGGATTTGTAAATAATTGCTAGATTGGACTCCAGAAATTCTTCCAACCTGGAGTCAATTCTGAAGGTTAGTAAGAGAATAATTCTTAATTTTCTAATCATACATAATATGGGGATTATTTGCAGTATCATTGTATAGTATTTGTGTTCTACTATCCTTCCATTTAGTAAATTTTGACAGTGTATTAATGTGAATCCTACATTTATACCGCTCTACTATCCTACAAAATCAAACTTTATAATTATTCTATTCTATCACATTTTATGCTTCCATTTCGTAGCAATTACGTGAGGCGTCTGAACATAGGAAAGAACTTGAAAGACAGCATGCCGAGGCTTTGGCTCTGTTACGGGAGAAGAAAGATGAAGTCAATCGTCATGATCAACAACTTAACACTGACAATGACAAAAAGAAATCCGATGAGTCTATTGAAGCACTCCAGGTAGTAAACAACTTCCTCATTTCTTTTAGTTTCTAAATATTATGTACACCACCACTCATTATTCTTATCGTTACCCTTTTCGTGGCGATCTCTGTCTCTCCTTGATTCTTTTATTAATAATAAAAAAATTCTCCTTTCTTAATATTACTTGTTTGTTTGTGTTTTTTACTCTTTGTGTATGTACGTATGACTGTGATGTGTGTGTGTAGTCCAAGATCAGAGAGTTGGAGAAGAAGACGGAGCTCCAAAACGTTCGCCATGAGGAGTTGATGTTAGAACTGACAGCTCTCAAAAGATCACAACAATCTGTTCGTGCCTCATCTTCCAGACATTCATCCTTAGGACATTCCCCTCCTGATTCGCCACTTTGCTCAACTCCAGGTAAACTCCAAAAACTTTGATATTTTGAAAACTCTTCACCTTCGTTAAATTTTGCACTCATTCATATCATCATCATCATCGTATATCGTTTTTTACTTGATTGTAAATTTTCAATGATTTTCCAAGTTTAATTTCTTTATGAATTGGATAGTGATGGTAATAGTCATTGTTCATCGTTATCGATTGATCATGATTATTTAAATTTATGGAGAATTAACATAAAAAATGTATTAAGCAATCATCTTTTAAAGTTCTAATATGTACAAATTTCTATTTAAATACTTTTAAGTAAAAACAAGTGCTGAATAGGAACATTCCATAAGCAAAAATTTTAAATTTCGTAGATGAAAGTTGAGGTGCATTTCTGGTTCTGGTAATTGAAGGGTCCTTGAAAAAGGAATAAACTAAAAACAGACTTAATTGAGAGCGTTTTGGCAAGTTCAACTATGCATAATCTTCATCAACTATTCAATGCTAACAAAACAACCACTTATAAATAAATAGCTGGCAAGCTGTTAAAATCCAGCAGCAGAGCAATGGGGAAAATATGCACATTCGAATAAGTCTGATTTACTCTTATTTCGCGTATCAAAACCCCAACCATCCCCATGAATCGCTGCTGTTTTGTTAGAATAAAATGTGGCAGCAGTGCAAATCGTATTCAAGTAAAAATATATACAATGCATCCTAAATTTTTACTTTCTTACGCTTAAAGCGTTGGTTCAATTTCAATGAAGAGCAATAGGTGTCCGGTTAAATAAACAAACCCATTCATGTAAAAAAACAAATGATCGCTATTGATCACTTTGCGGGTACTTGCAAAAGATCAGTAAAGTATATTATAGAAAGATAATTTTCCATATTTTGAAAAATAATGATAAAAATATGAGTGATCAGATCGCGGTTTAGTTTTTATTGGTTTCTATCTATAAGGCAAGGCATACTTGATATTTTAGCAATTAATAATGTGCTATTGAATGAATAATAAAGTGCATTCCAGTAGAAAGAAGCAAAAAATTATATCATGATTGGCTTGAGCTTACTTTCACATTCGTTTGACATAATGAAGAAAAGCGGGATGGAGTATGCATTACTATCCAAAAATCCAGCAATGAAAAGGGCTTCTCCCTATATTCGCATTAATTACTATCACTTAAAAATTATTACGTAGTAGTTGTTCTTCCTCTAATAAATTCGAGGTCCCACTTGACTCACACTCTAGATTGAGTTTGAGTGAGTACGTCAAGAACATAAACTTTTTATTCTCTTGAACCTAGCACAATTACTGACTGTATAGTATTGGCTGATAATAAGCACGAGGATGGTGCTGGAAAGCTTTTTATTACTATAGTAAGTAGTAAGGGAAATTCTATTTCAAAGGCATTGAATTGCAAAACGAGAATATTGCCCTGCCTCGCTAGTGCGAGCTTCAGAGTCAGAGTCAGAGTTTGTCGCTCGTTCGATACAATCATAATAATAATATTATTTCTATGTAGAATAATAATGATAACAAAACGAGCCTTGCCTCCTTTCTTGTTCTTTATTCTTATTCTTAGGAAGGATCTTTTTACTTCGTAGTATGAACAAGTACACCGACAAAAGTTTTTATGAATGGGAGAAGTAAGCATTTGTATTCATCCTTCGACAACGCCTTCTCCGACGATCTCTTACTGTTCTTGTTACTTACTCTTGTAAGGAGGGGTATTGACAGTTAAGCCAAAACAGTACAGCAGGAAGAAAAAAAGAATAACAAGAAATGGAAAGTTGACGTTTGCGAATTGTTATTCTAGTGAAATGCCAAAACAAGACTTAGAAAACAAAAATGCACACAAAACACGATGTACATAATATACATAATACTAAATAAAATTAAGTCGCTCCTCTCTGTTGCTACTGCATACTGGCTCTTGCTATGAGCTCGTATTTTTTCAGTAATAAATCCTTAACATTCGTATAAATTGAATTTCGAGCAAAAAAGTTTATGGAAGATAATTTATGCCGCTGGAGCTATAGCATGCAGCATGATGTTGATAAATAACCAATAATACTACAACTTTTCTTAACTTACAATATCCAAGTTTAAATTAACGATCTTCATATTTAATAATGCAGTATAACTATTTTAGCAAAATTTACTCTTGCGAGTGACTGATAACCATATAATGCTGACAATAAAAAATAGAACAGCTAAAGTTTTAAAATATTATAAGCTATTTCATTTAGATTTTATGCCTCCTCTTCAGTTCAGACTGCAGTCATGATGTCGTTGGTTATTATTCATTCATAAACTGTAATCATCTCATAGATCAACTCATTAGCAGAACGATCATTACTTGACTTCAGCGTCATTTATGTTAGTGCCTTGGCAGGTGTAGATAGTTTGATTTTTTCAATTCGATTACCTTATCAGCGATTTTGCGTTGCGTTTAAAAAAAATTGATAACATAAATCTCTTCATTCAGATCTTACATCGAAAGATAAATTTTCGGAATAATAGCAACAATTGTCATATTAACATTAGTCACATTTGAGTTTGGAATGATCCTGAAAAAAAATTAGTGCTTGAACAAAACACGAAAGCTGACTCTTCGCTAACTTTTAATAATAAATATAAGTTAAAAATAAGCTTAAATTAAAAATCAACATCAAAATGAGCATTTAACATAAAAAATCAGATTTCCGACTGATTGGAAAAATTTAGCATTTCTAGATCATAAACTAACTGGGGCAACGTGAGAACACGAAAATATTTACCTAAAAACCCCATTCATACTTCGTACTTTCCGTTCACTTCTTCAGTTTTATGGAAAGACTTTCTTCCATTAGTAGTAGTAGCAACAAAAACAGAATTTTTTAGTGGCCATAAAACATACAAAACCAAGAAAAGATACATACGTTTTATATCGTCTCTGTTGCTGCCATGTCAAGACTGACTCTTAATATCGACCTTATTGTACTTATCTTTACTAACTTTACTTTAAATGATAGAAAGAAAAAAAAGACTTTTTTATTCCAACTTCAAGGCAGTTATAGTTACGTAAACTTCTTTTCAAAGCTTGTCTTATTTTTTTTCGATTCTGAAAGAAAAATGAAGTATTTTTTTGCATGCAGTTAATGTTCGATGATGATGCTGAATAACAGTTTCCTCGTTTTTGAACGATTACTATTATTAAGTCCCAGTTTCCAGCATAGTTCCATGGAAAATCTATTTACGTATCTGCTGAATCATAATACATAATATTTTTTGCACAAAAGAAGAACAAAAAGTTATCAGAAACTGATCTGTATTCTTCTTCATAATGTCATAATATTATTATGCTTAATATTACTAACCCTTCTTGCATTTTTGGTTCGTGATTGACTCATAGAAAAGAACGAATTTGCACTAATATATTATTGCATCATGAAAAATAACAATGACTAATAACAAAACTTTTAAAACTAATTTGCTTTTCTCTTAATAACAAATGTTTTATGATCACTATATTATATTTTTTTTAATTGAACTAAAAAATCTAGTAAATTTTAAGTAATAAGTGAAAATGTGCATTGAAGGAAATGAGAAAAGTTGACCGGTCTCCTATATAAATACTATAGCGTTTCAATCCTTATTATATGCTTCTTGCTAGACTCTGTTCTGAGTCGAGGAGAGAGTACTACGGCACTGTCCACCCCCGTAGTTCCTTCACTGGACGCTATTTTGGAACGACAACATCAATCACTCTATCATTCAACTGGAGTATATCCAAGAGGTAGATTATTATTATGCTTTAGTGTAAAACTTTTAGTTAAATTAAAACAATTATTCAAATATGTAAAGAAAAAACTGTAAACTATATAATTTGTGTTGTTATTTAGTAATTAGTCTTCTTAGAATGAACATTTTTCTAGTTTTCTCACTTTGTTTTACCATATTATTTTAATGACCTTTTTTACTTTATTGTTTCCGTTCAATTAGTCACTATAGTTTAGCTGATGTATAATTAAAAATAATTACTATAATTTTTGTAGGTAGATAATATGTTCTTATATCAACATGAGTTTGTGCTTAAAACTGTTTTTATAGTTTCTTTGTTTGTAGTTATTCTTGTTTATGTAAAATGCATCTGTAATAAATAAACTTCGAAAATATTGGTAGGTTTTAGACAAAGTTCAAACTAGACAAATTAGTGATAATGATGTAGAAGTAGAAGATTTGATATTCCGAAGATTTTTTAGATAGTAATATTTATTATATTATATAATATAAATGACATAATATAGTAATGGTAGAATTGATTTGTATTTTGAAAAATTATTTTACTTAAACAGTTTATATAAAACGTGTAAACCTTAATTGTTTGTCCACAATGAATGCATTTTAGGTATAAAAAATTACAAAATTACATGCTACAGGCAAGAGAACTGAGCAAGCAGGATCAAAACATAAATAAATGAAGAAGGAAGTGTGTTAAATTTCTTTGTTGTTGTTGTGATGTGATGTCCCGCGTGGTATATACTTAAGAGAGAAATGATAACAACTTTGAATGGAATTTGTTGAGAAAGGATTGAGTTGTGTCAAAGCATTGTAATAACTTTATTATTGTGTGTCTGTCTGTCTGTCTGATTTCCTGCCTCATCATCATCGCCATCCTTTTTGCCTGTGTGATTGTATTAAATTCAAAGGATTGTGTCAAAATTGAATGACTGGGTGTCTGTTTGATAATTCTGTGTAGTAAAAAAGGAGATCTTTTATGATAACTTTCTTTGGCAGCAAGAAAAGTGCAGCATAAAAAGCTTAGCATAATAGTATTAATAACAATGGCAAAATTGAGTGACGAGGAAAAAGAAAACGAGCGAAAAATTATTGAAAAAAAAGGAATTGAAAATTATAAAAATACTATATGCTTAGAGAAAGTAAGTTCTAAAATTCTTAATTCCTACGAATACTTAACTTTCAACTGAAATAAAATCGCAATCCAACAAAGAAACTGTGAAAAATGACGTAAAAAGAAAAGCTTAGTACCTAGACCGTGCCGCGAGCCTAATAAAAGTGCGTACTTTTGTAATTTAAAGAAATGCCACCACGCACCAATGATTAATGCTTTTGTGAAATCTGATTTATGTAATATTAAGTACAACTATTTTGTCATAGCTTGCATTTTAACAGAATAGTATTAGTTTTGGCTTCTTTTTACCGTTAAGTACTTCACTGTTGCTATGTCTTTGATATTAGTAAAAAAAATAAGGAAGAACTCTTTCAATGACAGTTTTAACGTGTGAATTAATGGACGTTACGTTCATTCCTTAGATTATTTGTTCCCCCTTTTATATGTATGTAACTTAATTTTATTAACTAACAAACATCATTAAAACTAGTAGTGGAGTTTCAATGTTGCATCGCATTTATACTCTGTAATTGTGATTGTGACTGTATTTATGGTATTTGACGAGCAGCTATTATTTAATTTAATGGCTGATTTGCCGCCGTTTTCCCTTTTAATCTTTGGTGAGTTTGTTTTATGTTGAATAGTAACGAATTGTGAAGAAAGTTTCTCTTTTTTTCTTTGTTTTTGTGTTGTGGACATTTTTATATGGACTGGTCTAAACGAAATGGGACAATGACTAGGTCATCCAAGCTCTTCTTCTCAAGAGTATGTGTGCCGTGGATCAGTGCCACGCTCTTTGCATCTTCAACAACAACACCACCACCACCACCAGCAACAACAACAACACCATCACCAACACCACCACCATCAACACCACCCAGGCTCCCCAAAATCGCTTGAGTTGCATGAGAATTTCCCTTCTTCCAAATCATCTTTCTCGCCAAATTCACCTTCGCTTGTCGCAACAGGTGTGTCATCACACTCGCTTCCGCGGGCCCATAAATCCTCCTTCTCTCCTCTGAGACATGGTAGGAAGCGTTTGAGGCGAAGCTCTTCCGTGACTGATCTGACCCAGGTGACCAACACTACCTCCGCTTCAAGCGTTGTCCAGCAGCAGCATCATCACCAGCAGCAACATCACCACCATACCGCCGCTACCACTACTGCCAAGCCCAGACATTCAATCCTCTCTCAAAAGTCTCTTCAGTTTGATGATCCTATCGCTTCCAATCATGAAATCGAAAGAATCATAGCCAAAATACAACAGGATAACAAGATTTTAGCTGAATTAGATAAGAATGCTGGTGAGTGGATTATTTACATCTTCTTTTCATTCTTGTGTTACATTTTTTTCTGTTTTTTAGGTAAAGTAGGAAAAGTTTATCTCTTTTCTTATTTTTATGACTGATTATGTAAAAATTATTTTCCTTCTTCTACTTCTTCTCGTCTTTTACTTCGTTCGACTTCTTCTAATTCCTTTTAAACAACAGATTAGTCATCTTGTCTTGTCGAAATATTTGTATAGTACATTTATGTCACGCAGGCTTTCCCCTGAAAAATCTTTCTGTGTTTTTCTTTCTCAATATGGTTCTTGCAAAATTTATAATATGCATCTTCTCTTTTATTGCAAACAAAAACTGTGTTGCTTTTATTTTCGTCCCCTTACTCACTTTTATGACAGAAAAAGTAAACTGTGCTTGTCAACAACTATATTTTATATAATAGGTATGTCTGTGTATATTTCTCACATTGTGTTTAGCTCTCTCTCTCTCTCTCCTTTACTTTCTTTCTGTGTAAACACCTGTCAAACGTACAAAAGTGCAACGCCAACGCAAAACGCAACACTTTGTTATTGCGGAGTAGGGTCACAACTCACTCACAACAAGTTAATAATGATATTTATTATTTTGACTACTTTTACGTCAAAAGAAATAATCACTACAAGAGCGATTAGGATTTTGATATTATGCTTAAGTATACAATAAGCGACTAAATGTATAATGTTAAGATAAACTTGTAATAACACTTTTTAGCTGGAAATCCCACGACGACGAAGCCTTATTTATAACATGAGATACAAAAGCACAGCTACAAAAGCAAAAATGTTTTCAAAGAGCTTCATTACTACACAAAATTTCTTAAGTGCTAAACATTTATTTTAACCATTTTATTTTTATTTATCGATCTGAAACTTAAATACAAAACATCTTTAATACCGTAATACGCTTGCGTTATCATTGAGAACACTCTCTGCCCTTTTAGATTAATATCTATCTTATACTTTTGTACACGTCACCACTATTATACACACCTTTCACAGCGTTGCTTGTCTTTTATTGTCCATTATTTAACAGCAAATCAACACTTTTTTACTATTTTAACTTATTGCAAAGATATTACACGGAATGAACGCAAAAAAGCAGTCTTTCTTAACACTTTATTCCGTAAAATTTAAAAAAATATTCCTCAAATAACAATCATCGTAATGTAACTCTAGTACAAAAGTAAAATTAATCTCATGCAAGCACAAAGTCACGCGTATAACACAAGTGAAGTATTTAAAAGTATTTTTTCCTACAAATTAGCTTTAACATCAGGATATCATTCAATTTTTAGCCAAGCAAATAATTAATTATTTAATTCAATTGATTACAATAATAATCATTAATGATATGATGCATGAAGTAAACAAAACTCAACATTTTTTAACTTTTTACCTTTTCAATTTAGTTTTGGGATGTTGGCCGTTTATTTTCTTTTCTTTCTCGCAGTTTATGGTTCTTGTCCAGATGGTTTTACTAGCACCGTCACTGTCAAACTACCGCCAACAACAGAACATCATCACAAGCCATCATCCTCGTCTGCACCGCGTAGTAGACGAACTTTACCTAAAAATCCGACATCGTCGTCTTCTAAATATCATCGTCAGATTCCTAAAATCAAAATCAATGACAATGAAGAAGCCGAAAGTAAGCTTTACAAAAATCTTCAAAAAACAACAAAAACAAAATAAACCGATCGTCATCAATCAATTAGTTGTTTTTAGAGACAGAATAATCAATCGCGATAACTTTTTAATTGCCACTTAAATGTTTTTACTACTATCTTTGCAACTTTACTGCAACTAACACATTTTTGCCAGAATAGTTTTTGCAATGCAATATATAAATAAAAAAAGCAATTAAAAGTAATTAAACACACAATATAATCAATTTGTTGAACAAAATGCAATGTAATGCAAGTAAGCAAAACCAAGCCAGCAAGCAAGCACAAACTTACTTACAAAAATCATTTATTGCCGTAATAACATAATATAGTTTTTAGCCAATTCGTTTTTTATATTATATGATACTATATAAATATGATTATATGATTGGTGCCTTTTTATCTGCAAATATTAGACTAATTGATTACACTTGTTTGACAAAACACATATTATACACACAAAAACTAGTGACACATATTATCTAACAATAGTGATACATACTTAGGTTAGAACATTATTTTTTTGCAATCTAGTCTAGATTTCCGTAGACTTTTCTACAAATCACAATTTGTAGAAAGTCGAAACGTTTTTAAGCAAAATGAATTGAGCTCTTGTATTGTATTGTAGCGCGCGCGGCTTCACAGCAGCAGCAGTAAAACCGAAACAGCCACATTATTACTTTACTCGACCAAGTAATACAATTAGTCGTTACTCTGCTGTGGGTTGTTGTATAACCTCATGTACCCTACGCGTACATATCACTCCTACGACATCACTTCCTACTTAAAAGTGACTCATAATAATGTCATCAGTTTCATCATCATCAAACTAGAAATTTGTTAAATTTTAACTACTACAAAGAGGAACAAGAATGAGTTCCTCCATTCCCAGCTTCTTTANCTACAAAGAGGAACAAGAATGAGTTCCTCCATTCCCAGCTTCTTTATACGACAAGCGACGGTAGAGTATGCTGATGATGATGATAATTACTGATATGTAATTGAAATTGATATTTATTAGAAGGTAGAAAATAAAATTATAATAAAAATCTGGACAGTTACGAATCTAGTAGACTACTTTATAATAGCCATCACCACCTCTCTACGTAGAGTACTAATTGGTAGTAGTAGTAGATGATGACTCTGACTGGTTTGAACAAACAAAATACTACTACGACCACGTAAACGACTGCAAATTATTGTGCAAAGTGATGCGTTGATACCAAATTTTTTACCATCCTGCAAATACGATAGGAGTGTAGTGTAAATATATTGTTATAGTATAATAAAACGCTTTAATTTCAATACGTATTAGTAGTATAACTTCACCCTCAACCACAAAATCAAATAAATTACCCGCGAAATGCTACGCAACAAATAATAATATGCTATCTATGGTACCGTACTCACTTTTGACGCTCAACAACTTTCTCTCTTCCTCTTAAAAAGTTGGTTGTACACGGTATTATAAATGATATGAAGTGAGTTGAAGTTGATTGAAACTATGATAGATATTTTAGTGCTTTTGGACAATATCTTATTCTACATATCGTAAGTAGTGTATTATATAGTGTATAATATTATGATATTATGTACATATATTATATAGAATAATAATTACATTTTACTTCTTTTACGTCAATGAAAGCTAATTAGTGATGACTTCAAGTTTGTTGATTGCTCTTTTAGTTCTATACGTAACTGTAATAAACATATTTAGTTACTCACTAAACAGAAAAACAAAACACTCATACCTGAGCCAAGCCTTGCTCAATTTATATGTACGTACTAGGAAATTGATTGAAACAATATCAATTCTTTTCCTCCCTTGCCTTTTTCTCCGTCCGTCCTCGTTTCATGCTGTTGTTGTTGCTGCTGTTGCACGGCAAGGATCTAATCTAATTTTCTTCGCCAATCAAGCAGGAATTTAATAAATAAATATGCCATGCCATCTCCCATCTATCTCATTTGCTCTCTCACTCTTTCGCTCTTCTTGTTCGTGTTTTTTTTGTAAATTTCACGTCATATTGGAAAGCTTTTCTTGTATAAGTAAATACTTTTTTAATTTTAATAAGTTTTTCTCTAACTTTATTACTATTGCGAGCGAGTTAATGCTATTTCCTTAAAATAAATGTTTTTCGTGTATTTCTATTAAACTGTTAGTTAAATCTTTGTTATCCCCCATTCTGACATGAGTCTGATGTGCTTTATCCCTAAATTAAATGATAAGAGCTGTCGAATAAAATAACATTTTCTATAACCTTTCGAAAATTTCCTAAAATACGGAAAAAAATTCTCTTCAGCTACATAATTTAATGTTAAATAATTTAATATGGACGGTGGCAAGATTGAATGCTCTCTCCCTCATCTCCTCTTTCCGTCATCCACTTCATGTCGCAAAAGCTATACATTACTAAATGATGCTTTGTATGGATTCCTGTTTATTAAAAACTAAAATGTTGCTGTGTTACTACCTTACTACTATTATTCCGCTCATGATTGTAGCTCGATAGTAGTGCTCATCATTATTGAGATGGTGTTTTAGAAAATGTAGGAGAAATTTAGCGAAAAGCTGCAAAAGAACAGCGAAAGCTGTAAAATGTGTAATAGAATCGTAAAAAGTAGGGAAAGGGGAAAAGTAGAGACTAGTAATTTTAAGCACACCATTTCATCTGTCAGTTAAAAGATTGATAGATAAATTAGACTTGTCAGTTGTCATGTTTCTCTGTAAGGTTCCGCTTGAGATATTTATTGGAAACCTGTCGCAATGTTATTTATGTTAGTATTGCTACTTTTGAAGAAATGAAAAGAATCCTTTAAAAATTTGTTTGTTTGTTTCGTTCTTGTATTATTATCATTAGTTCAGTTTTGTTTTTGCATGCTTTGTTCAATTAAAGCATTAATGTTAATTTGTGTGTTGGTTTTGTTGTTTACTTAAATAAGATAATGATGTGCATTATTATCAATTACCAAAATCTGTTGATTGCTGTTAAGCGTTAACTTATATGTATGCAAAATATAATGATTTAATTTTGTTTTTATGTGTTTACTCGTTTATTTCTTTGTAGAAGTTAACATTTATAAATTCTGATTACCTCTCTATGTCTTTTTAGAAGATCCGTTACACGGTTATCGTTTTTATTTGAGAAACTATTGAAATAGTTTAATTGCTGATGACATAATATATGTGTCTAGCTGGTTTCTTCTTTAAATAGTAACAACCTGCCAAACATTGGCATATTCTTAGTAAAAGAAAACTTTATTTCTAATTTCCTGTATTCTTCATTTTGTTTGTCAAGAGAAAATGACAAAAGTTTTTTCCCTCTTTTTTAATTTCCTTTTATTTTTTCAATCATTTGTGTATTTAAGAGAAGACAACGTTATAGCTTTTTAATGCGGCTTTAGTTTAAAGGTTGTTGAGCATATATAAATATAATAATATGTTTCTACAAAATAATTAAAAGATATTGTTTTTCAATGTAATTTTACTGTTTTAATGCATGACTTACTTACTTTATGAGTTTTAAAAATGTGTGCAGAAACATGTGTGCATTATTACTAGGTTAGTTGAATAAAAGAGACTTTAGCAAGTATTTAGTTTCGAAATCGTAATCCTTTCAAGGGTTCTAATGAAATTCCTTTTCTCTCTGGAAAGTTTCAGGGTGTACGTCCCGGGATATGTCGGGAATTTATGAGGCAGCGGGGCTTTTACCTCCCGGAGCAGCAGCCGCCGCCGCAGCCGCATCAGTTCAACAACAACTACAAGCGATTGGGGGCGTGCCCCAATTCCAACAGATTGCCACAGTACTACCAACAAACTTTTTCCCAGTAATTCCCGCCGGGCACCTGTTCACCTCTCAGGGACCAACACTTCAGCAGCAAGCCACGCTTGCCGCTCACCATCATCACCAACAACACCAGCAACATCTTCATCCTTCCTTGCAGGGACCCTCCATTAACAATCCTTCTGGTTTGGTTCATCAGCCAATCGCCATCCCCACTATAATTACTACTGCTCACGTTGATAATAAAACCGGTAAGACCAAATCATCATCATCATCATCACTATCATGACTATGACAAACTAAACTTTCTCGAAGCGCCTTATCTACTTTCCCCAGATATTGATATTGACTGGCTTTCTCTCACTTTCTCTCTGTTGAGAGTGGTTTGGCCTTTCCCCTATTTTCAATTAAAAAGAAAAGACATTTGTTGTGTATAAAAGAAGAAACTTTTGCTTTCACTTTTTTCTATCTCTTTTTCTTTCTCTGTGCCTGTTTTATGTTCTCTCTTGTGTCCCTGGCGGAAACTGCAGTTGGGATTCAACAGCCTCAGGTAATGAATGGAAGTGGTGCCGTTGTCTTAAACAAACACCATCACCATCATCATCAACAGCAACAGCACCAACAACAGCAACACTCGCAGCAGCCCCATCACCATCACCATCACCACCACCACCAACAGCAGCAGCACCATCAACCACATTCATTGAATACAAAGAATGTTGACATGTTAGATGTTCCAGGAAAAGGCCGCTGTTTCGTGTTTATTGCCCGGTAAGAAAATGTAGAGCAGAAGATAAATAGAATAAAAAAGAGGGCCTATAATAACCTATACTCATATAAATTCAGAGAGAAACGTAAACTGGAGAAATATAGAGAAACAAAAAAAAACTTCTTTCTAGCAAAATTTTTTGGCTCTTTGCCTACGCTACAAGTTATATATTTGCTTTAGATTCATTCCATTTCCACTGGTTCTCAACCAAAATACATTTAGTTTTGGCGAAACGTATAATACCATATTAGAAAAAAAAGAAAGGAAAGCTGTTATGTATGACTATGACGATGATGGAGTCAACAGCAGAGCAGCAGCAATGGCATCGTTGATGTGGTCCTGTGTAAATAAAAGGAAGAGGACTGGAGTCAGGCTAAAAAGCCAGAAAGTCCAACAAATACAAACGGTTCTCATTTAACGCAGTGCGATTGTGCTAAGGGATTTGCGCATTATGCATCTTCGCAGTTTTTATGCATAAAAAACGTTAAAGGCACAAAAACACAGTAAAACTATGTACTTTCTCTTTTGCTTCTGCTGCTGCTTTTGCCTCTACTTCTGCTTTTTCTGTTGCTGCTGCTGCTGCTGCTGCGGCTTTAGTTTTTGTTCGTGAAAAGGGAGACAAGAGAGCTGAAGAGGCGATACGATGTTGGCGTTTCGTAGAAAATTGCTTGTTCTCTTGCAATAATGGTGAAAGTTATTTGGAAAAGCTTTTTTGCTCCCTTTGCTTTCACTTCTTTCACAGTACGGAACTCACTTTTCCACTCATGCCGATTTTTTTTCGTACCTCCTTCTCTTACACAAAATATTGCGCTGCTCTTGTTAACGCTGCTTGCTACTCCTGCAAACCAACCACCAACTCCACCACCACCACCACCACTACCACCACAGTTAACAATCTCGGCAGAATATACATAATAAAAAAAGAAATTCTATCTAGTTTCCCATTTACAGAACATTTTTACATACGCAAACTTATCCTCGAAAGTAATCAGTAGCCTAGTAAGAGTTGGCCGCGCAGACTGTAAAGATTGACAACAAAATGGGTTTCCTCTCTTAAAAGTTGGAGAGTGGAAGAGGAACACGTTATTATACTCCACTTGTAATTCTTTAAATCCTTCTTTTCAAAAACGTAGTCACTTTTTGAAAAAAATAGAATTACTTTCGAATAAAAGTAAAATCGGAATTGAGACGCAGCTAGTTCTTAAGAGAAATGAATCATCCATCTGTAAAGTAAACCGTAGCAGTTGTTACGCAATAATAAATGTAATTTCATTGTAGTTTGTTGTTGCTGTTGTTGGGTGTTTGATTGTGTTTATCTTTACCTTTTATAAATAGTACTATGCAATTGTAGCTGTTGTTGTTGTTGTCGTTGTCGAATAGTTGTTATAAAATTATAATTATAATATATTACTTATTCCTCCTGTAAAATTTATTCCGTCCTAATTTCTTTCTTCTTCTGCTTCCTCCATACCTGTATGACTTTGTATTGTGTAAATCGAAGAAGTAGAAATCATCGGCTCCAAATTCGAAGGCAATCTAATCCAATCATTTTTTTATTTTTCTACAATTTCCTTCAACATCACTCAATGTAAATTTACATTAAAATAGTGTGTACTCAACTGTGTACTACGTACACCTCTTTCTCTCATCTCTTTGTATTCATATTTTTGTTATTGCGGTTGTCTGCTGCAGCTTCCTCATTCCATTCTTCACGTGTCTCGTGGTAGAAAATTTTTGTTCTTGTTTCCCTTTGTGTGTATAATGTGTATGTGTGTGTGTGTGCGAATCGTTCTCTAGTTTTCTCCACTCCTCATGTCGTTGTCGTACTTCCCTTTAAAAAAAATATTGTTATTTATTAGTTTCGTGTGGGATTTAACTGTTTTGGTGTTGTAGTTGCTGTTGATTGTGTATGTGTGTTTGTACTTATGTGTAGTTTTTGTCTCAAATATTTAAACAAGAAATGACTTCATAGAAATATATTTATTTTTGTTCTTTGAGTGTCTTTTTTGTTTCAAAAACGACATTTTCTCTTTTACACGATGCTTTGTACATAAACTAAATAAATAACTAAAAAAATCCTCTTCGTATTTTTTCTTCAAAAGAAAGCAGCAAAGAAAGAAAAAGGGAAAAGAGAGCAGCAGAAGCATCAGAAATAAGCAAGCAAGCAAGCAAACTATAGCGCTAGAGATAATATTGGAATTGAAAAAGAAAAAAAAACACAGAATAAAGGATGTGATCGGCTCCTCAAAGTCGAGTCCTTGTGGCCCTCACATCTCCACGTCTCCAACGAGGGTCTTAGTTTATGAGTAGAAAGAATGAATTCCTTTTGCTTCACCACCACCACCAACAACACCACTACTTCATTTCTCCAACATTATTCCTTCTTCAAAGAAACTGAGGAAAAAAAGACGCACAGAGATTTGTCGAAATAGAGAAATACATGTATTTTTTCTCAAGACTTATCGCAGCAGCGGCAATATCAGTTGTAAAGTAGCAGTGCAGTGCTACTGTAGAAAAGCAAAGAAGAATTTGTCGTATTTTTTGTAGCACTACTACTATACTGCCGCTCCTGTTGTTGGAACTGCTGAAACCATTTCTGCTGTTGCTGTCTTCCATCTTCCATCCACCCTGCTTATTTCACTTTCTCTTTGTTATATTGTGGTAGCTACCTACTTACTTACTTTTTGCCGTTCTTGTTTAAGTGTAGGTGTTTTCTGCTTCTGTTACTGCTGCTCTGCTGACGCTGAAAGAAATGAAACTGCTCTTATGCAATATTATATTACGTAAAAAAACATTCACGAGAGTACTTTTACATTCATTCCATCCATTTTTCTTGTACTGATGTTGCTGTTGCCGCCGCTGCAGAAAATTCTTTCGTAGTTCGAACTCGAACTGAGTGAGTAGAGGTTTACATACGTTTCATTAATGTACAACAATGTGGCCGTGTCTCTAGCTTTCGAGATTCTCATTTTTATAAGCTCAGAGGATAATGTTGATGATGTATGCCTTGCTCACAACATGATTTTATTCTTCTATGTGTGCTGTAGTAGTAGTAGCAGTAGTGCTTTTCTACTAAAGCACTTTTCAAAATGTTTTTAGAGAGAAAGACAAAGTAGTTATATAATAGTGCTTCTTACTCATATAAAAGCAAAACGAGAAGAAAAAGAAAAAAAAAACTCTCTCAAGCCGTCTGTAAAAAAGAAAGTGAAGACGAAGAACAAGAAATCCCTATTCCTGCTGCCTGTGACTGCCGCCTTCTTTCAAAACTTACGTACGCTACGCTACTCCACGCTGCTGCCTTTACATTTTCGTTCATCATCAGTTCTATCATACCTTTTTACCAACTTCCCCTTTTAACTTCAACAGCTGCCGCATTTCCTCTGAATGGAAGCAAAAGTCTTATTGTGTGTCGCCAATTCATTTTAGTAGACGAGGAAAAGAGACGGGACCACTTTCTTCGTTCCCTCTCTATTTCTTTTCCTTTTTTCTCTCTCGCTCCGTCTAAAAGGCTAAAAAATACATATATACTTTTAGTGAGTGATCTTGTTTCTCGCTTGGTTCCCTCTTGATAAGAAGAAACGAAAATGAGTAGCTAAATAAAAGAAATATTCTGCTATGCCAAATACTAGTAAAGTAAAGTAAATGTAAAAGGTACCACTACAACAACAACATAAATGTATTTTATTTAATAGTATCAAAAAACCCTTTTAAGAACATATTACTTACTTATTAGGTAACAACAAAAAAGACCTGCGGACTTTTCCCTCTTGTGTGTAACTGTACCATGTCGTGTAGTCTTATAAGCTGCTATTATTATATAACGTAACATATAAAAAAATTCTATGATTTCGCGATTTGCAGACAGATCTCTATTACAACAGTTCGTTCGTTACTTAAACTTTTACTTCAGCTTTTTGCCATCTTCATCATCAAGAACAGCAACACAAAGACAACATCAACATCCTCTCATTCCATTCCATTGTTGTAGTAGTAGTAGTAGTTGACTTTTACAGTTAAAAAGAAAACGTTGTTGTTTTTTTCTTTAATGAATACTATCCTCCGACTTCTATTAGTCCAGGGAACGTTTCTATGTGCCTTTGCTGCTGCTTTCCCATTTATGGAAAAGTCCGGTTTTTTTCTATGGAACAAA
This sequence comes from Lepidocyrtus cf. sotoi NNG-2020, assembly GCA_027744475.1. Classification (NCBI taxonomy): domain Eukaryota; kingdom Metazoa; phylum Arthropoda; class Collembola; order Entomobryomorpha; family Entomobryidae; genus Lepidocyrtus; species Lepidocyrtus cf. sotoi NNG-2020. The sequence continues at coordinate 26,052 of JAHZNJ010002286.1, forward strand.
ATACTGTAATGCTGTTGTTGATGTAGTTTGATATACTCTAGTGTAAAATAACATTTTGGTATTCTCTTCCTTTCCTATGATGATGACATTGGTTTTTGTCTAAAATTTGTGCACATCATCATCATTGTCAGTTTGTTCACTTTCATCATCACCACCACCACCAAGACGACGATGACTATGATGTGGTGGTGGTTGCTCCAGCAAAAATTTTCTTCTTCAGCAGATTCTCGTTCAACCCTTCTTCCTCTTCCTCTGCTTATTCTCTCTGGATATAATGATTTTTTTAATATGTATTGTGTTGTTGAACATCCAGTTTTACTCTTTTTATGGGACTATCTTTAAATAAAATGGAGAATGTGTTCGTTCTTGCTGTCGGACTTTTTCTTCAGCGTAATATTATTTGTCAGCCAGCAGCGAAAGCAGCAGTTACAACAACAGCAGCAGCAGAAGCAAGCAACACCGACAACAACGGCATAATCATTGAAATGGAAAATAGCTCTGGGACAATTCCTCTCTCTCTCTTTCCCTCCCACGTCATTCTAAAAAAATGCTGTTGAAGAAGCTGCTGATCCGAGCCACTGCAGAAAACTTTGACTTTTCCAAAAGGAAAAAAAACCGCCGCTCGGCGCTCGTGTGATAATATTTTTTTATCATCATCATGATCAGCAGCAGCAAAAGCACTTACCAAAAAACAGGATGAAAAATAAATACGTGTACAATAATGTCCTGTTATCATCCCCTGAAACAAAATGAAATTACGTTCGAGTTCCAGCAATACAAATGTTGAAGTTGACAAAATTCTGTTAATTTTTCAAAAGTAGCTATGACTACGTAAAAAATATTAATAATTGGGCTTGCTTACTGTTGTAGCTGTTGCTATATAGCTGCTGTTCTTCTCCAAAGCTTGTTTCAACAAGCAACGGTAACAGATAAAAATGTAATTACCTTCCTCTACTAAATTCCCAATAAAAATGTATATACTTTGCAGTAAATAATAGTTAATTATTATAATACAAAATAATTGCTGAATAAGTACTTAAAAAGAAATACAGGAAAAGAGACTGGAGCAGCTTCAACCCTACCCACGCCTTTTGAAGC
>JAHZNJ010002287.1:0-13642 GCA_027744475.1 Lepidocyrtus cf. sotoi NNG-2020
CGGGTAATAGCCCCCTTATACATTACGTGTATTGCATGGCTTATGCATTACGTATATGGTGCTATATACGTAATGTATAAAGGGGTTATTTCCCGTTATTACCCACTGCCCATTATTACCCAGAAAAGCCGTTATTACCCGGCCCATGGGTAATATCACATGTAACCCTGGGAAATGGTCATCTCTGTGTAAAAATAATAAAAATGTAATCTGTACATAAAAGTTTATATTATACACTACTTGGCGTAATTCTGTTGTTTTTATGTAATCTGAGTCGCTTCCTTCTGATTCCTCCATGGATTCAGTATCATCATTCTTCTTCTTCCGCTTGATTCCGTTTTTTTTATGTAAAATTGGTTTTGTCAATCTTTCTTGGAATGTCTTGCATGACATCCTCGTGCGTCGCACTCGAACTTGAAATTTTCTGGTCCAGCGTGAATCAATTGATGATTGGATAAAAATTGTTTACTTTTAAAACTTTTTCCGCACTGCTTACAAACAAAGCCTTTATTAGCCGATTTTCCTTCATTCGTTTCTTGTCTTTTGTGAGCTTTTTTTAATACCTAATATATTTTTCTGTATTTGTGCGATTAGGATTTGACTTTACTGTGAAATATCCATAAACAAACAACCTAACTTTGTCTTTGTTCCCTCTTCTAGTGATATGATCAATGATCGGAGCGAGTGCTGCTCATCCAAGCAAACGAGAGCAGCTCTTGCATGTACATCATTTTTTGAATTCTCGCAAATTGGCTTTGTTGAGTTGTTAGTATGTGTATGTTATAAATACATAATTATGCAATTTTTTGGCTGTAGAGGATAGTAAAATTAAGATCGCGCAAAATGAAATGAGATACGTAAGTTTCGTTAATAAAAAGTGTCCTTCAAAATTCAAAACATAATAAACTACAATTTGTCCGACAACAGAGCATTACAAAAAAACAGTCGTAACGTAATCATAATTCAAATCAAATGGAATCATTGGTTTTATTAATTTAACTTGTATTGAATTATTTGAAATGGCATTACATTGCACAAGAATTGTATTTTTGAAAGTATTACTGCAAACATAACATAGAGTATTTATGCAAATAATTCAAAAAAATAATTATTATAAAACCATCAGTGAGTAAGCAAAGGCTGGCTGCTTGTCTGACAGTCAGTTTCACTACCAGAAGTCTTAAAAGAACTTTTCGGAGACTTCCGGTTCCGTTTCACACCTTTCTTTGAAGTTAAATTAGTTTTGTCAAACTTTCTTGGCATATCCTGTATGACATCACCGTGTTTGCTGTTATGGTGAATTCTAAGATTATGACGATGTGCATATTTCACTCCACAGACTTCACAAACGAATGGCTTCTCCTTGGTATGTGTCCTTTGATGTTCATCCAACTTTTGCTTAGTCATGCATTTCTTAGAACAGACGCTGCAAATCCATTCCCAACTTGCTGGCCCAGCATGACAAAGTTTATGCCTGAATAATTTATCTTTGTATTTAAACCGTTTCCCGCAAAGTTCACAAATAAAATTCTGCCCTCTGTCGTTGACCTTTTTATTGTCTCTGTGAATTTTTTCATGACTTTTGAGATCTTTTACTGTTGCAAACGATTGATTGCATTTTGAACAATCAACCATTTCCTGTTTGTGAGAGTTTTTGATGTGATTTTCCAATTCATTTTTTGTTTCAAACATTCTAATGCATTTCCGGATGCTACAGTAAATTTTCTTGTCTTCTTCCACATGATGCTTAAGCCTGTGAATTTGAAGCGAATTCTTCGAAAAGAAAGACTTATCACAATCTATACATTTTAAACCACGTGCAATTAGCATGCTATTTGTATCTAAATGAGAATGGTCACGGTTCAGATGGTGGCCGAGCTGGTTTTGTGTCAAAAAGTATGCGGTGCAGCTCTCTACTCCACAATTTAATATGTCGGCCTCGCCATTGGACAGGGTATGTGATGCTTTGTAATGCCTTATCAATTCTTGTCTTCCTTTATAATCTTTTATTCCCTTGCAGATCCCGCAGCTAAACTCCATTACAGGGGAAGGAAGTAGTGATAAATGAGCCTGGAGGAAATGATCAATGTATAAAGGTTTATTCACACACTTAAAGTTGCATTGAGTACAGAATGTGTAGGTGGATTCGGTGGATGTAGTATTTTTTGAACTTGCACTTGAATGCTTTTCAAGCACATGCTCTGCCAAATCTGGAGCGTAATCCTTTACAAATTCACAGAAATTACATTTGAAATTACTTCCGTGAAGGCGTGTATGTAGATCTAGTTGCTGTTGAGAATAAAATGGTCTTGAGCAATTTGAAACCGGACAGATTATTAGACTCGTGGATACTTTCAATGTGCTAACTATCTTCACATCTTTTAATTTTTTTACGCTGCAACAAAGTGGAGCTGGCATATACGCAGCTGACGATGATAATAATTTAATCGTAAATAAATTCTCAACGGCCGCTGCTGCATTTGCACTTTCTTCTTTAATACTTTCACCGGTAATGAAAACGGAACAGGTATCTTTTATGTGGAGGAGTACATCATGCAAATGACGAAAACTTTTGTCGTTACAGTGAGGACAGAGAAATCGATGCATTCTATTCTTCCATTTCTTCAATCTTTGTCTTTCCTTTTTAATCTTCTTATGAGCTACGCGCTTGTGAGTTATCAACTGCATTTGACCAATAAATGATAAATCACATTTTGCACAATCCCACACTTTAGGCATTCGACCTCTTTTTCGTTTTACGCTAACGGTTTTCTGAGGAGGAGATACGCATTTTGAGACAGATAAGGTAACAGTATTTCCATCATCGTCGTCGTCGTCCTCATCTTCGTCACTAGTTCCTGTAGTTGAACCGGAATCTATTGCTGAGGAGGTTTCACTTTCACTTTGATTACACACATCGTGATGAATGGATTCGTTTATACTTTTTTCTTCATCCCGAAGATCTCTTTTCGCCTCTTCATTCAGAATTGAAGTGCATTCTTCCATTTTTTTATGATTGAGTAAACTCTTTTCAGATGAAAAAGTTTTTCCACAGACATTGCATTTGTGAACTGCTCGAAGTTTCCTGACGATGGAAAAATTCTCCAATATTACAGTTTCGTCAGGTATTGTGGAAATTCGAGAAACAGCAGCAGCAGCAGCGTCTTGTTGTGGAACAATTGGAGCATCTGACAATGAGTATTCCAAAATATGGTTCTCTTGTTTAACGAATGATTTCTTTTCATTATCATCGCAAGTCAAGCTTTGTTTTGTTGTCATTCCAACTTCCGTTTTTATTACGTCAAATTTCTTTAATTTGGCAAGATTTGTCGGTTGTAAAGCAAAATTTGCAGGACGTGTTGAGGAGATTGTTCGTCTTGCGCCTTTGATTTTATTTAGAATATATTTATGATACATTCCTCGTTTCCGGGGAGGATTGAAGTTTTGAAACGTTCTTCGAAGCTTATTAAACCCGCTTCTAGTCGTGTTTTTATTTGTATGTCCTTCCTTTGCTTCTTCTGTTGTTGTAGTTGAAGACGCTTGTGAATTATTATTTTGAGGGACTTCAATTTTTGGAATCACATATTTATGCAGGGAAAGTTTGGGGAAAGAAGTTAACAGTAAATTGTTACCTAGAAAGAAAAAAAAACTTTACTAATATTGATAACCGCCCACAAACTAAAATTACCGGCAATAAGCGGGAGTTGGATATCTCACATTTTTTTATAAGATCCTTCCTTAACTTTACAACGTGTTTTAATGATGACCCAGTCTTTTCCAAGAACTGTGAATTTCCAACAGCGGTTTTGAAATGTTCAACTCTGGAGGGGACTTTCGCCGCAGCAGCCATGATATTCTTTAACTTCCAGAGTTTCCAGTTTATGTGCAGCTCTATCGTTTTCATTTGATGGAGGAGATCTCCAAATGCCTGGAGAAGGTTTAAGCAATCCTCACAGACACTCAGTCCAGCACTTATTATTTCTTCGAAAGGATTAACGGAGCATTGGTCTTGCATCTCGTAACTTCTCTTTATTTTAGTTTTTTCTTGATTGCCATTGCCAATCATCGTCTTCAGGTGTCTTCCCAAAAGTTGAAGGAGTCTTCGCAAAACTTCTTCCTTTTTTGTGAAACGCTTGTCATCGTCGTCACCTCCAAAACTAATCTTGTTAGAATCAAATTCAGAGAGTGGAAATGACTCTTCACAGTTTTTATAACAGATTATGCAGCAGATACTCCTCATTTTAATTTTCATAAAAGTTGGCTCAAAGAATTCAATATTTAGAAATGTTTATATCTTAACTGTAATTTACGAGGTTTTTAACATATGCAGGAAAAATATTTATTTGTATGCAACTTTGTGAAACAGTGTCGAAACCGAAACAATGAGGAAGAAACAGACACCAGCTGATGGATTGTGTTGTGATTGCAATATTAATGCATTGCATTGTTATTAATGACCATTGTTGTTCCTGCCTGCATCTGTATTGTGCTTTCTGTTGTTTAACCCTTTGCCATATTATGATGGAAAAAAGGAAATGAAATTTTCACTATCTAGAACGAAAATGAGTTAAGCCAATGCCAACAGTAGGAAAACGGTGTGCTTGCTGGCCTTTTTTATTTGCCTTTACGGAAAACAAAACTAATATAGGCAGGTAATAAGGTATGTGGATTTATTGCTACAGAAACAAGTGCACTATTTCATTGTACATGTAGCCAATACACACAAAAAACGAAAATATTTTCATTTATTAATCACAAATTTACAATGAAAAGGTCAAATTTCCAAATAAAATCAGTTTCAAGTAGCAGATAGATAAAATAATACAAAATGCAAATATATAATTTCTCACAATACCCCATAAATGAAATAGTGATGAATTTACTAAAAACGAAAATGGCTTTTAGAGAAATGTTTTATTAGTTAATATAAACATCATATATAAGGTTATAGCCTTGTATATGATGATATAAACAAATAAAAATGTAATCTGTAAGTAAAAAATAAAACTTTTATACACAATTTAGATTTAATCTGAGTCGCATTCTTCTGATTCCTCCATGGATTCAGTATCAACATCCTTCTTCTTCCATTTCATTCCCTTTCTTGATGTAAAATTCGTTTTGTCCATTTTCCTTGGAATGTCTTGCATGACGTCTCCGTGTTTGTTGTTCACGTGAATCCTAAGATTATGGCGATGGGCATATTTCACTCCACAGATTTGACATACAAACGGTTTTTCATTTGTATGCGTTCTTAAATGCTCATTAAGCTTTGTACTGTTGATACATCTTTTGAAGCAGACTTTGCACTCAAACTTAAAACTTTCTGGTCCAGCGTGAATCAATTGATGATTGGATAAAGTTTGTTTATTTTTAAAACTCTTTCCGCACTGTTCACAAGTAAAGCCCTTATGAGCTGATTTTCCTTGATTCGTTTCATGTCTTTTGTGAGCTTTTTGGTGTGCTTGGAAGTCTTGAAATCTCGCAAATGATTTATTGCACTTAGCACAATCAAGCATAGTTTCCTCTTTGTGAGAAATGTTAACGTGATCCTCCAATTCCATTTCTGTCTCGAACATTTTGTGACATTTTCTTATCCTACAGTAAATGATTTTGTCTTTCTCTACGTGACGCCCGAGTCGGTGTTGTCTAAGTAAAAATTTTGTAGTGAAAGGTTTATCACAATCTTTGCAGTGAAACTCGAGTGCAACACTGCGCTCGTTCTTATCTAAATTAGAATGTACACTGTTAACATGGCAGGCAAGCTGACGTTTAGTAAGAAAATAAGCCGAACAATTTTTCACTGTGCAGTTAATTACATTTTCGGGTTGTGCGGCTAGATTATGAAATGTTATGTAATGATTAATTAAATGTTTTCGATCACGATAAGTTTCTTTACAAATTCCACAGCAATACTCAATTATTGTAAAGGATGGAAGCAACATGTGCACCTTCACAAAATGGTCGATGTACAACAATTTCCGGTCGAATTTTTGATGGCATCCTGGGCAATAAGTATAGTTTGGTAAAATGCGCTGTTTTTCCTTCACTCTTGAATGTGCTTCAAGCCCATGCACCGCCAAATCTGGGGCGTAGTTTTTCACAACTTCACAATTAAAACCACATTTAAAGCTTCCATGGAGCATTGAGTGTGATTCAAGCTGCTCTACAGAGTAGAAATATCTTGAACAATTAGGTACCGGACAGATAAATAGATTTGGCGAGACTTTCACTGTGGCGATTTCCTTTACTTCAGTTAACGTTTTCACACTGCAAGGATGTGAAACATGGGAAGGAGGAATCGTTCCGTATGCGGACTGTATCAGTTTAACTGTAATTTTTTCACTGTCGTTGCCTTCCGGGTCATCTTCGTTGTTATTTTTGGTGATGGCAATACAATCTCCTTTGCGGTGTGAGAGTAACTCATACAAATGGTGAAAGCTTTTATCGTTGCAGTTTGTACAAAGAAAACGATGCATTTTACGGTCGGTTCCCTTTTCCTTTTTTATTTTTTTGTGTACAGAACGCTTATGTAACGTCAACAGTTTGTTAGTAAAGAAAGATAATTCACATTTTGAACAAGCCCAAGTCCTACTTCCTCTCCCACTTTTCACTTTGTGAAAAACCAACTTATGTTCTCGAACTGAGCGATAAGTTGGAAAGTGCTCGGAACAAATGAAGCACTTCCAATTTCCTTTCTTATCGTTAGCTTCAACCAATGAAGAAGATGTGGACGGGTAAACAATATCTTCTTTATGGTCATCATCATCTTCATCATCATCGTCACTAGTTCCTGTCGTTGTTGATTCTGAGGCAAAAGCTTCATCTTCACTTTCAATTAAGTGATCCTCGTTAAGTAATTTGTTCGGTATATTTCCTTCCGCTTTTTCTGTTTCAAAACCATCATGATCATCACTCCCCTCCTCCTTTAATGTACATCCTTCATTTTGCTGATGACGGGATAAGTTATCTTCAGTTGCAAACGTTTTTCTACAAAAAATACATTTGTAAACTGTTCGAAGTTTCCTAACGCTGGTGTTGGGATTAGCAATCGTCATAATTTCTGTTTTCGGTACTGGACAATCTTCAGTAATGGAGTCTGTCATAATAATAATATTCTCTTCAACAATTACATCTGATTTTATGCTTTCTACACTTGCTGGTTCGTTTTCAGATTTTAAGTTGCCAACTTTCTCTATCTGGAAGATGCTTTCGTCATTTTCCAGGTCATGCGTGATTTTAGATTTTTGTGATATTTTAAAACGCACGGTTTTTAACAATTTTGGATGCTTAAAGCGTATACTCTGATTAAAGGAGTTTCCTATGGCAGAACGAGCTTTTCTTCGAGAAAAATATTTTCTTAGGAGGAAGTGTCTGGATCTTCTCACTTTCTTTGAAATATATTTATTCAGTACGTTTCTTTTTCTGGAAGTCTTGACTTGCGACAATTTTCGTTTCCCTTTACTATCTGGACTTTGTTTTGTAGAATTTGAGTACGGAACATTGTCGGATCGTTTCACATGCTCCATAGTTGTAGTTGAAGAAGATTGTTCATGATTTTCTTTAAAGACTTTCGGTTTTGGAATGCAACATTTTTGTAAGGAAAGCTTTGGATATGAATTTTTCAGTAAACTGGAACCTAGAAGATATTTAAACAAAACAGTTTTATGCTTTTTTATGTATTATTGCGAATATTATGCTAATTGCAGAAGCGAAAAGAGCTCAATAATATCATTCGTGCCTTACATCTTTTAATAAGATCCTTCCTCAATTTTATTAGATTTTCTAATGATAGTCCTCTTTCTTCCATAAAAGGTGAATTTCCAGCCATTTCTTTAAAATGCTCGACTCTAGAGGGAACTTTGGTTGCCGCCGCCATGATATTAGTTAATGTCCACAGTTTCCAGTTTAAGAGCAGCTCAATTGTCTTCATTTTATGGAAGAGATCACCAAATGCCTGTAACTGCTTTAGACAATCTTGACAGGTACCTATTCTAGCAGTTCTTGATTCCTCCAAACATTTTAACAAATCTTGTATTTCTTGTGAAGAAGATTTCTTCGTTCTTATTTTACGATTGCTCATCAAGTGTCTTTCAAACAATTGGAAGAATCTCTTCAAAACTTCTGGATTTTCTGTTAAACTCTTATTTTCATCCCCAACCATTTTTACTTCAGAAGTTGAGGAAGATCGATGAGGATTGCCTTCGCAGTCTTTAAAACAGATTAGACAACAGCTCTTCATTTTTGTAATATTCAATTTGACTATTTGGAAATTGTAAGAACGTTTTGAACTCGATTTTAACTCAATTTGCACAATTACTTTCTTTTTGAAATAAAATTATGACATTGCATCGTCATTTTGTTTGCGAAGGATGAAGGACCAGCAGCTGATAATAAGGGATGTATTGTTGATTGTTGTAACAAAATCAAATTTGCACAATTACTTTCTTTTTGAAATAAAATTATGACATTGCATCGTCATTTTGTTTGCGAAGGATGAAGGACCAGCAGCTGATAATAAGGGATGTATTGTTGTTGTTGTAACAAAATCATTGTTGGCAAGTGCATAGTTTCTTATTGTTCATATTGCACTGAACTTGGCTTGGTAGTACTGCAATCAAAATATCTTTTAAGAAAACAGAACACAACGATGATGCGATGGAAAATGTACGAGGCGAGCGTGAAATGAAATGATGATATGAAATCTGTATGAATCAATGAGCATAATCGAACAAAGAGCCCCATATCGTACCACAGCATATAGACCGTTGATACAACTATGTGTGTAAAAAATCAAATAACCCCTTTTCTTTGTTTCAAGTTTTACTGTACCAACCTATAGTAAAATTTTAATTGATGCAGAATTTTATTATCGAACGTTGGACTCGTAAGAATATGTACAATAATACAAAAATACGTATTGATTTTATGGAACAAAATAAATTATGTTTTTGATATCATTTATAGCATTGATATGAATCACTATCATCGGTTGACTCGGGATGTTCTGAGACACGCTGCTTCTTCCTTTTGATTCCTTTCCTGGATGTAAAATTAGGCTTATCAACTTTCCTTGCAATATCCTGTACGACATCTCCGTGTTTGCTGTTCAAATGAATCCTGAGATTATGGCGATGGGCATATTTCACTCGAGGCATTTCTTGTTACAAATGTTGCATTGGAATAACCAACTATCTGGGCCGGAATGGGAGAAAAGATGGGATTCTAGTTGCTTCTTTTCCTTAAAGGATTTTCCGCATTGCTCACAAATATGTAGTCGTCTTTCTCTTTGTTTCATACTTTCTTTCCACTTGTGAACTTCTTTCGTGCCTTATCATTTCTCTCGGGGTTGCAAACGATTTATCGCATTTTGGACAATCAATCATTTTCTCTCGGTGAGAACGAAAAATATGAACTTTTAGCTCTTTTTGAGTTTCAAAAGTTCTCTGGCATTTCTTGATTCTGCAGTGAATTATGTTATCTTTCTCTACATGATGGATTATTCGGTGCCTCTTAAGCGATTGGCGTGTGCTACAATACCTGTCACAATCCTTGCATACGAAGCCACCAGCCATCTTCATTTCCTTTTCTTTCAGATTGGAGTGTTCATATTTAATATGTCTGGTGAGAGCATTTGAATTTGGACTAGCAAAATATGCTGTACAACCTTCCACTCGACAGGTAGTTATACTCGCGACGTTGCTAGATGGGCCCTCTAAATTTTGGAGATTGTGACAGGTCAAGTAATGTTCCATCATGTGGAAGCGATCTGGCCTCATACTTTTACAAATCCAACAGCAAAGTTTCATGTCAACGAAAGAAAGAGACAAGTGCTCCTGTAAATAGTGCTGAATGTAAAAATTCTTCCTGAAGCTTTTTACTTTGCATTTAGGACAAAACCAGCCATATGCTTGGTTTGATTCAGCCGTCTTAGAGTGTTTAAGCTCATGCATAGCCAAATCAGGAGCGTAATCTTTTACAACTTGGCAAGTTGAGCATTTGTAGCTGCCATGCAGTTTTGAATGCGATTCTAATTGCTCTTGGGAATAAAATGCTCTGGAACACTTCGGAAATGAGCAGATAAAAAGCTCTAGAGAAATTTTCAGTGTAGCAATCTCTTTCACGGAATTAAGCTTTTTTATACTACAACAGTTGGGCGCCGGCACGTCACAATGGCTTTCCTTCTTTATTGTAGAAACTAACTTGACGCTAACGAAACCTTCAGAAGCTGAAAGTGTTTTGGCAGAAGAAGTGGAATTATTTGATTGTGATACTTGGTCTGCTGCAGCGTTGGTTATTGCATTGCTTTTACTGCATGAAGTTCGTTTCCGGTGTAAAAGTAGATCGTGCAAATGCAAAAACGTTTTATCATTGCAGGCTGTACATAGAAACCGGTAAATATTAAATCTGCACGTCTTGGCTTTCACTTGCTTTTCCTTTTCTCTTTTCTTGTTCTTTGAGCGCACCAGATTATTTGTTTTCACGGCAGGCGTTTCTTCTTTTGATGCGTCCACCTCCAATTTTACTTTTTCGCACTCTAATAAACGCTGATGAAGCTTTAATTTTTCTTTTCCTTTAAATGTTGAGCCACATCTCGGACAATCCCAGGGCTTAGGGGGCGCTCCTCTCCGCTTTCCGTAAACCGTATTCGCTGGTGTTGGAGAGGTCGAATGGATATTCGCTTCCACTTCATCATCGTCAGTATCACTTGTTCCTGTGGTGGAGGATTCAGCATCATCTTCATCGTTAGATTTGTCGCTGCCGTTGTCTGATCTTGTTAAAAGCCCGTCTTCTAAAGCATCCTCAATTCCTCCTATCATCTCGTGGGAGAGGCAACCTTCTTCCCCCTGATGAGTAGATAAATTTAATTGGCTTGAAAATGTTCTCCCACATGGATTGCATTTGTAAACTGTACGCAATTGTCTGATTATTGTCGCATTCAATGCTTTAACTTTGGAAAACTGTGATTCTGCAAGAAGCGTCTCTGAAGAAGACTTTTTCTCAATATTGTTTTCAAATTCTAAGGCTTTGATATTAACGGTTTCACTGTTGAAATCAATTTGCTCGACCGTTGTGGAGGTTTTTATTTCAATGGAGTCACTAAGAAGGGAAATGGAAGAGGGTGGTTCTAAAGATGTAGGAATAATTGATTGTGAGTCCTCCACCTCATCGGTATTAATATTAGCTTCGTTTTTCACAAGAATCACATCTTCCTCAACAATTTTATATTGGGAAGAGTCAACCAGAGTGACAGTCTTCACAATATCTGGAAAACAAGGCTCCGCGTTAATATTGGAGGTGTTCTTGTAACGGTTTAACAATGCTTTTTCGACATTTTCTGATTCGATTTTGTTTTGATTTAGAAATTCGGGTGGGGACGCATTCACGTCGTCCTCATTACCTCCATCTTCACTTTTGCATTTGTTTCGGCAGTCCAACCTTGGGGTTTTGCAAGCGATTTTGTTCCTCCGTAATTTACTGATTGCGGTTTGCGATTTGCTTTTTTGCTTGTGTATTTTACAAAGGAAGTTTCGAGCTCTTTGAATCTTGATTCCTTTCCTGGATGTGAAATTCAGCTTATCAACTTTCCTTGCAATATCCTGTACGACATCTCCGTGTTTGCTGTTCAAATGAATCCTGAGATTATGGCGACGGGCATATTTCACTCCACAAACTTGGCAGACAAATGGTTTCTCTTTAGAATGAATTCGCATGTGTTCAGTCAACTTTCCTTTAGTGAGGCATTTCTTCGAACAAATGTCACATTGGAATAGCCAACTATCTGGGCCGGAATGGGAGAAAAGATGGGATTCTAGTTGCTTCTTTTCCTTAAAGGATTTTCCGCATTGCTCACAAATATGTAATCGTCTTTCTCTTTGTTGTATATTATGTCTTTGTCGCTCATGTACTTTGTATTGTCTCCAAGTGGCGAAGGATTTATCACATTTTGGACAATCAATCATTTTCTCTGTGTGAGAACGGAAGATATGAGCTTCCAGCTCTTGTTGAGTTTCAAACGTTCTCTGGCATTTCTTGATTCTGCAATGAATTATGTTATCTTTATCTACATGATGGATTAGTCGGTGCTTCTTAAGTGATTGGCGTGTGCTACAATACCTGTCACAATCTTGGCATACGAAGCTACTAGCCATCTTCATTTCCTTTTCTTTCAGGTTGGAATGTTCATATTTAATATGTCTAGTTAAAGCATTTGAATTCAGACTCGCAAAATATGCTGTACAGCTTTCCACTCTACAGTTAACGACAGTATAGCTATATTTTTCTAAATTTTGGAGATTGTGACAGGTCAAGTAATGTTCCATCAAGTGAAAACGATCTGGCTTAATACTTTTACAAATCCAGCAGCAAAGTTTCATTTCGACGAAAGAAAGGAATAAGTGTTCTTGCAAATAGTGCTGAATGTAAAAATTCTTCCTGAAGCTTTTTAGCTTGCATTTAGGACAAAACCAGCCATACGCTTGATTTGATTCTGCCTTCTTGGAGTGTTTAAGCTCATGCATAGCCAAATCAGGAGCGTAATCTTTTACAACTTGGCAAGTTGAGCATTTGTAGCTGCCATGCAGTTTTGAGTGTGATTCCAGTTGCTCTTGAGAATAAAATGGTCTTGAACACTTGGGAATTGAACAGAGAAAAAGCTCAGTAGAAACTTTCAGCGTAGCAATCCCTTTGACCGACTTCAGCTTTTTTATACTGCACGAAATGGGTACCGGCGCTTCAGAATGTCTTTCTGTCTTTATTGTAGAAAGTAATTTGACACTGACGAAGCCTTCAGAAGCTGAAACTGTTTTGGTGGAAGAATTAGAAGTATTTGGTTCTGATCCTTGCTCCGCTGAGGTGGTTACTGCATTGCTTTTACTGCATGAAGTTCGTTTCCGGTGTAAAAGTAGATCATGCAAATGCAAAAACGTTTTATCGTTGCAGGTTGTACATAGAAACCGATAAACATTAAATCTGCACGTCTTTTCTTTGACTTCCTTTGGTTTCCCTATTTTCTTTTTCCTGCGTTTTAATTGCACTATATCATTAGTTGCAGCAGCAGTAGATTGGACGTCATGAACAGTGATCTTCTTTTCCACTTCGTCATCATCTGTGTCATTCCAGGAGAGTGAAGAGTCTCGTTCCTCTTCGTCGTTATCGCTTGTTCCTGTGGTGGAGGATTCAGCATCATCTTCATCGTTAGATTTGTCGCTGCCGTTGTCTGATCTTGTTAAAAGCCCGTCTTCTAAAGCATCCTCCACACCTCCTATCATCTCGTGAGAGAAGCAACCCTCTTGCCCTTGATGATTAGACAGACTGGCTTGACTTGAAAATGTTCTCCCACATTGATCACATTTGTAAACTGTACGAAGTTGTCTGATGATTGGCGCATTCAATGCTTCAACTTTTAAAAACCGTGAATCTGCAAGAAACGTCTCTGAAGAAGACTTTTTCTTAACATTATTTTCAAGTTCTAAGGCTTCGCTATTAACGGTTTCACTGTTGGAATCAATTTGCTCGACCGTTGTGGAGGTTTTTATTTCAATGGAGTCACAAACCAGGGAAATGGAAGAGGATGGTTCTAAAGATGTAGGAATAATTGGTTGTGAGTCCTCCGCCTCATCGGCAATAATATTGGCTTCAT
>JAHZNJ010002288.1:0-12815 GCA_027744475.1 Lepidocyrtus cf. sotoi NNG-2020
TTGTTCACAAAGTTTTACTGTCCTGGAATACAAAAGTTTGTTGGAAATAGTTTTTACTATAGTACAATCATGTCATTCTTTCTTTAGATTTGTTTCCGGTTGGACCAGATTAAAAACTGAAGTGGTTTTTTACGCCAAAAGATTCTCATTTTACAAATGAGGTAATGTGATTTTGTATTTTGATAACGTAAGGACAAATAAAGAAATGGAATAATATGCTAACTCATAGTAATGAAGAGAAACATCAATCTTTTGTGTACTTTCTTTGTGTTTATTTTGATTGTGCAACAACAATTAATTCCAGTCCTTAGATAAATTTTGCGGAATTGCAGTCAAGAAAATTTACGCCTTGTATCTACAATTTAACAATATTAGATTCAAAATTTATTTTTAAATTGACTTTTAATCTCACAGTTCGTGGCTTAATTTTTGTCAAATACAAAATCTAGCGTATTATGATAAATGACCAATAAATAATAATTATTTCCTTCAGTTATAAAAAAGATTTAATATTTAATTTTATTATCATGCAATTCCCAATTATTCTTAAAACTTCTTAAAAGTATAATGTATATCCAACTTATCTGAATTAATGAAGTTGTAAATTAATCATTGAATATATTAAAGGCAGAAATGTTTCTTTCGAACATAATTAACATTATTAATTACCAATACTTGTAAAATCGGACAATATCAAATAAACCTACCCATTTAAAGCCATTTGAACATGGATAAAAATGGATTTACTCTTATGAGCTTCTCTGGATCAAATATTATTGCATCGACAGTGATTTTGCATGCTGATTTCATTTATCAATCAAATATCATTTAATAAATCCATTTCATAACAAAAATAAGAAATCTCTCTCTGCTACAATAGTACCATCCGCACCGTCATAATGTTCAACAATCAAGTTCTAAAAGACTGCATTGCGTTGCCTACTTTCCTTTTTATTATGCTTATTACAACATACAAAAAATTATGTTTGAATAAAAGATGTTGAATAACAAACGAAAACCATGGGATCAAGCAAGATCTACAATAAAAGTGAAAGCCTTTTGCAATTTTTTTTATATTTGAGTGATTTGCAGCATACCTACTTAACGTTTTCGTAATATAAACAGAAAAATATTATAACTGACGATTTACTTAATATTCAATTTGATTCACCTTTTTAATATATTTATTCATTTCCTTCATGAAATGATACATATT
Source organism: Lepidocyrtus cf. sotoi NNG-2020 (assembly GCA_027744475.1). Taxonomy (NCBI): domain Eukaryota; kingdom Metazoa; phylum Arthropoda; class Collembola; order Entomobryomorpha; family Entomobryidae; genus Lepidocyrtus; species Lepidocyrtus cf. sotoi NNG-2020. The sequence continues at coordinate 1,217 of JAHZNJ010002288.1, forward strand.
TACTTCAATCGTCAATATTATATTATTTTTTTATATTTCTATTTCGATACTTCTTGGCAGGGTGAAGAAAGAAACGTTTTGATTCAAGTTCTAAACGTTCGACAGAAAGAGAAGTCGACAGTAAAAACGAAAACCAGAAAGCTGTCAGTTTGAATTCTGCAAACACTCATTTACTTCTCCTCTCCACGTCATTCACTTCAACATCAACAACATCCTTAGTTCCTTACAAATAGATGTTCATACAAACACACATCCCCTCTACTCATCTCAATTAATATCATAATACAGAGCAAAAGCAACACAACAACAACAGGAGTGTGATTAGTTCGCACGTTCGTTCTATCGTTCTTAATATCAGCATGAGTATTAGTATTAGTAAGAGAAAAAAAGAGAGAATTGAGAAAAAAGGAAAAGAAGTAGTGTATAAAATGAAATAGTCTGTTTGAGCTTTACCAAGTGAACTAGTGAGTTTGAGCGTCAGCCGTATAATATTCATGCCAAAAGTCATACGAGAAGTAAATCACTTTGAGTTGTTCTTTTCTAACTCACTTACTTCTTTCAACTCTTTTTTTACACCAACACCAGGCGCCGTCACCTCAATTGTGAATCCTTTTGCATTTTGTATATTGCATTCAAATTACTAAATTACTTTTTTTAGAATCTACATTTGTAGTACGAATTTTGTGAGAAAAACTAAAACAATGTCACCAAAAAATTTGCTAAAGAGAGAGAGAGAGAAAGAACATGCGGGAACAGGAGACTTTAGCAGTGTATTATTAATTGGTCTTTTGTCACTAGTCACTGCGCAGAGCCGAAGGAGGAATAATGCGAAATGGTACGGGTTAAAGGTTACTAGGTTTTGGTTTCAACAATTCGGTGTAGTAAGACAACAAGTATAATGTAATACCAATACTTGCAACAGTAGTTATTATTTATTATTATTGCTAATGTAAGAAATTAATCGCTATAAACCAATCAATAAATAAGAAGGCGGTTTTCCTCTATCTTGATAACAAAAGCATGCTTAAATTATGAACTTTTATGAAACTTTAAGTTAATAGCAATCAGAGGCTGAAGCAAAAATAAAATCAGTTTTTGGAATAAAATCCTTCACATAATAACACGGCGAATAATTTGAAATGTAATTTCTTTTGGTTGAATGACGAGTAGATTACAAAAAGCCGTTGCCGTCCTATCAAAAGTTGCTTACCAAATCTGACAAATAGTAAATAAGCTATTGCCTTGCCTAATAATAAAACAGAAAACATAAGAATTCCGTTTTATTGCAGTTTTATTGTAATAGTATTAAAATAAATATTGAACACACGTACGCATTTATAATATTATTAATGCGACAATAATATTATTGCTAACTGATTCTACACTTATCAGTTATAGGTTGATAAACGTTCGTCTTGGGTTGTTGCCATCTAAAGGTTTTATACAGTTTCAAAATAAAGATTTTAAAAATATTTCCAGTTTTTGAACCAGCAAAACCTACTCAATCACCTCTTCTTATCCCATCGTCATCATTCCATTCTCTTTTATGTCTTTATTCACACCTTCTCATCTGTTCATATCCTTCTTTTTCTTCTCTTGCCCTTATCTGCTTACTCCAATCAACAAGATATTTATCGGATTCCAGTCTGTCAGGCTCAGACTCTCCTTCGCTATCATCAGAGCAAGGGATTTACTCACTTACATATTTACTGACTACCTACTTACGTACCTACGTAATATATTATAGACAAAAGCATGGACTTTTCGACTACGAGTAAAAACAGCAAAAGCAGAACCAAGTGAGTAAAAAGTAAAATGGAATGAATGAATGACACACTCAACTTTTCCCTCGCATTATATCCTTCTTCCCATTTTATTCTTTTCCATCTCTCCATTATAAAAACCTAAAACATTTTATAAATTTTGCTGGGTACTCCTCGTTCGTTTTTTTGCAAAACAATTTACATTGCAGATAAATACGCGCATGAGGAGAAGTCACTTCTTCATTGCCTTGTATTATTATTACTCATGCTTTGAAGGAGAAATTTCTGTTTTTTGTACTTTTCCCCCTTTTCCTCTGACATTAAACTCCCGTGTCGACCTCTACTATACTCTACTCTAGTACAGCTTGTTCTCCAACAGAGTAGAAGAAAAAATAGAAAAACAAAAAACAGCAGCAGCAGTAGGGCAGAGTGGAGTGTGTGCATTTTAAAAGCAAAAGCGCAGAAGAAAAAACATTGGAACAGAATGTGGTCTGAACTCCACACATCCAATGAAGACAGCAGAGCAGCAGCAACACAACATAAAATATTTTCTTCGTGTAAATATTTTGTACAGAAAAAACGAAACAAGTCGATCTATTATCTATAGGTTATATTACTATTATTTTCCCTTTCCTATTATATTGTTATATTGCATTAATGTATATAATTATGCCATATTACAGTCATTTATTTTCTAAGAAAATGACACTTGGACACTGGACATTGATCCATATTATAAAAGCGTTTTATTCTCTTTGTTTAAATTACACATGTCAAGAAGGGTATATTTACACTCAAATGCTATCTGATGACATTAAGTAATCAATACTTTGAAATATTTTCTTTTTGGCATACTAATTGAAAACTTTTTTTACAACTTGGGACTGATTTTTCCACTTCTACTTTTCCTTGAAAATGTTTCTTTCTTTTTATGCAAATATTTATTTATTCATAAAAGAAGCAGAAGCAGCAGTTATTATGAAAAACGAGCAAGTCTCAGCTCAAGAACTTTCTTTAAACCGTTGCTTTCTTCCTGCTCATCTCTTTCCTCATCATTCTATTCAGTAGTAAGTGGCTAAAAAGGAATATCCATCTGAAGAAGAAAACGAGCCGTTCCTTCCCTGATTTATCCCAATTTCACTCTTTATAAATAACATATTATGTAATGCAGATCGAGGCCAAAAAGCAGAGCAGGCAGCAGCAGCAGCGGTGGCAGTGGCATAGAGAATGGAGTCGAGCCAACCAAACAGACCGGTAAATGGACAACATTGTATCGCATTGAATTCCATTTTTATAAAATATATTTTCCCTTGATGATGTACGTACTCCCATACATATTTTTTAATATGAGAAGAAGAGGCAAGCACGAACAAAAAAGAAAAAAATATGTATCGCTTTTTTCTCATATTATTTTATAAACTTTCTCCTTTTTTCTTTTTTCTCCTTCAAAGCGCTGCTGCTGTGTGGCTACTTTCTCTCTCTCTCTCCTTTTCAAAGAGCAAAGTAACGGTAACAGACCTTTCTGGTAGACAAGTCAAGCCAAGCAGGCCAACAGGCCAGGCCAAAAGCTTATAAACTCCTGGAGCGATTTTAGTGAACATTCTCACTTTACTGCTTTCGCTGTTCTTGCTGCTGCTTTGCTCTCCATCGTGTCTCGTCTCGTCTTGTCCTTTTCCCTCCACTCCATTCACTGTAAAGGAATCAACAAAAAAAGAAAAACGGAAGCAGTAGCAAAAGCAAAGCAAGCCAAAAATGGAAGGAGAGAGAAAGTTTCTCACGTACTTTCTCTTCTTCGTAGTAATAATATCACACAGCTCATATCCTACAGCAGCTGAAATAGCAGCGTAATAAATAGCAGGGTATAATATAACATTTCTTGTTCGGTCTCTTCCTTATTTTTCTTCAACGGAAAAAGACTATTTACCGCTACGACCACCACCGTCATCACCACTGCCATTGCCAGCCACACTGTGAATGTGAAATGCTTTCGCTTCTTTCTACATACAACTAGAGCGAAAAGACTTGGACTTTGTAGAGAAAAGAAAGAGAATTAAGCTGATGTGATGTGATGATTGTAAGTAAAACGTATTATGATGATCATGGGAGGAAAAGGCAATCAGCTGCTTACAAGGTTCGTTTCTACTTCTGCTGCTGTTTAAAAACTGATGCGTTGCTTCGTCTCGTTTTTCTTTTCTTTCCTTTTCTGTCTTCATAATATACCTGAATTCCCGTTTAGTTTCTGATTATATGTACTCCTTACACTCCTTATACTCCTTATAGTAGTTGTAATTCGTTTTGTGGGCTTCTTTAAACTCTAGTTAGTTGACCAATCCTCCATTTTTCGGATTTTTTTTACAGAAAATGAGATTTAGTGTTGCGTAAAATTTGATCTCAATCTAATGTATCAAAACGAACGGAAGGCGTACGGTTTAATACAAAATTATTTCAACTGAGGAATGTCATACATCTGTAATTGACATAATTGTTCTTTTTGAAAAAAATTGTTACGGGTAAAAAGTTGTGGTAAAAGGAAAAAGAACGTTAAAAGAACCCGAACATAAATGAAACGAAAGGAAACCAATAATTGCAACTTTAACAACCTTATACAAAAAATTAACCAATCTGTAGAAATTATTTTACAGATGAAGTGGAAATTGTAATCAATTTACATTGCTATTGTACTGGTACAATATGCTCTATGATATTTACACATTCCTTCAAGAAGAAGAACAAGAATAGTACGTTTTACATTTACTAGATTACAAAGTCTCGCTCTCGCTGAAAAAAAGTGGAGTAATGTACGACGTGATGTGAGTTTAATGTTAGTGGAACTCTGCTGGCATTTTATACACCTTCTATTATGCTATTAATATTATTATGGTAGAGTTTTGGCTTTTACTTCTACTCGACTTGAGTTTCAACTCTTAAGTCAGTCTCATGTCAGTCTCAAGCTCTTTTTTAGTAGTACAAAGGGAAAGTACAAACAAAAGAGAAGGGGAGAAGAGCCGAGCACCAAGCACAATATGATAACACCACCACCTTACCTACCACGATGGTATAAACTATCCCAAGGCCCTAATGTAATCTAACCACCGTCGCTGTAGACTTTCCTTCTCTCTTTCACTGTTGGAATATTGTTTTGGATGATGATGATAATGGTTCATGCCATGCCAAATACATGACGATATAATATGACGACCATGCCACGCACAAATTGCATAAGTACTACATTTACAAGAGCCACATGCAGCTTTTCGGACTAGAAAAACTAAAAAACTAAGCAGTAAATGAAATTTTTATATTGTAAAGGAAGAAAAGTATCAGAAGAAAGAAACGAGTTCGTATACTATTAGCTCGTATAACAGCAGAGCGGTGCGGTCGACAAGAGACACACTAAGTTTTTTTCTTGTAATAAATTTGTACACCTTTAATCTTGAATATGGTCAAAATGTATTAATTATGAATAGGTCCTTTATGTTTTCATCAGAATAAAGAATATAGAGATGGTTCCGAAATCCTAGGTAAATGCAAGTCATAAGTATTAGAACAAATTTTCCAGTTTTTTGGCTTTTGCTATGTCAATGTTGTTGGAGTTTGGTTTGCCTTGAATTGATGCGTAAAGTAAAGAAAAGAAAAAAAGCAGCTAAAGCAAGGCAAGAAACAAGTTTGTCACATTCCTGTTCTTCAGCTTTCTCTATTCATTTCCACCAAAGAGAAAATGAGGGAAAGCAAAAAGCCATTGCTGCTTTTTGCTATTGATGGTTGTTATAACAGCAGTGGTTATGCTACCTCTATGGATTATAGTATAGTTACACTAAATTACACTACAGTTCGACGAATAAGTATGTTTATATCATTGTGTTAAGCTTATAAATAAAAGTGAAAAGCTTCTTCTCTATTTTCTCTTTTACTCTTTTACTTGCGGAATTTTCCACTTAAAAAGCCTCAGAAAATTCCGGCGAAAGTGATGATGAACGGGTGTCATCAGAAATGACTATAATAGAACTTTGATGATTTTCTGGCTTGGCTACGCGACGCGACTTGTATTGATTCTCTAGTACAGTATGCCGCTCGCTTGCTTGCTCCTCTTTACTTTTGCAACGCTTTCTCTGTATGTAATAAGATTTATTCCAGGGAAAAAGGTTTACCTAGTGAAAGGGAGAATGGATGGAGATCTATTATTACACGGTGTGGTGGTGGCTTCAACGTAAACGTAGTAGTAGGTGTATCTCATTTGCTTAACTACTGAGATAGTTTACAGTATAAACGCGTGTTCTGTTGTGCTGCGTCGTACTAATAAAAACAAAACTCTTATGCTATTGCTCCTAACAGCTTTCACTTTGTTAGTTTGTTTTTAAAAAATCATTTGTTTTTTTTTAGGATTTTTTACTTTTCACGGCGAAGCATTTTTAATGGTATTAATGCTGCTATTGTAAACGAAGGTAATGGTAGCGTCCGTTTGATAGATTAAGTTGTGTCAATTTAAATGCATTTATGCACAAGCGTGTGTTTATGAGAGCTTACTTGTTATTTTCTTTGATCATAAAATAATCATCATTGAAACATGAAAAGAATGAAAGATTTGTCAAGGTAGAAGTAAAGGGAAGCACTTAATCTCTTTTGTGAGGTTGCATAATAATAACATTTATATTGTAAAATAATCAAATTTATTTGCTGTTTGAAAGTTTAATTATATTTTGTGATTGTATAGAAGCAAGATTTGTCTCGAATTATTGGAGTAAGAAATTGATATTATCATGTGTTTATAAATAAATGGAATTTTGAAGTAAAACAAGGCAGAAAGTAATAAAGATTTTTTCAATGATGGGGCAACGATTTAATAAAAGTCAAAGATTACGTGAGAAAGCGTGAGGAAACGAGAAAGAGAAGGAAAGTATTCAAAGGAAGGCAGCAAACAATTTTAATTGTATCAAAATGAATTATTCTTATTCAAATATGAGAACTCAACACTTCAATAAATTCTCTGATTGTATAATAAAAGGTGAAAAAATTATCTTAATATCTAAGGCGAAAATTTTGTTGCAATATGTACCTAGTAAAACTTTGACATACTTGGGGTTACGGAATCTACATGATAATATATACAAATAATAAAAACAACCGAGAACAGAAAGAAAACTACTCAAAGAAATTGTTTGTTCTTCTTTTAAGCTCTCCCGATTATATTTTAATTTATTGATTTGTTTGTTGACTCTAATGATGACAGTACTTAATTATATGGATTATTTTCTTGTCCACTAGCAATCAAGAAAGCAGTACTGGAAGTGTATCCATTAAGACACGTCTCGACACGTTTCTTTAGGTCAAAAATGGAACGTGTCGGACCCGTTTCTTACAGAAGAAACAAAATTGAAACAGATTTCAAGGAACGTTCCGTTGGAAACTAAACGGTCCGTTCCATAGCTTACTGATCTAACCTATTTATATTGCGATTTCAAAAGCAATAAATTTTCAAGCCAGTGAATAAAGTAAACTAAGGGATTGACAAAATGGATTGATTTAAAGTTTTTTAATGCTACTGTGCTGATTAGTCTGTTTTAATTTAATTCTTAAAATTTTTATGCATACGACATGTAATATGCTTATGTGTTAACAGAGACAGACGCTACTCTGCGATTTGATTACACAACAATACCAATGTTCTCAAAAATATTTACAGTCTTTTTTAAATTGATTAATTGATTAATGACAATTGCAAATTTAGTAGCCGCACTACTTACAGAAGATATTTGCACTTAAGTAAAAAGAGGATTTTCACTATTTTACGCTTCGTTTTAGTGTTATACATGAATTGATTATTGAACCAAATGCTTCCAATATTTTTCTACGGTATGTTTTTTTACCCTGCACTTTTTTTACTTTTTTATCATTCTCGCTCTTTCTTTTTCTCTCTTCTTTCTTTTCGGCTGATAAACTCAAATTACTTTCACCCTCAAGCAATTGCTTGCCTTATTCTTCTTCCTCTAGTTTATCATAAAAAGTTCTTTTTTTCTTTTGGGCTCATTTTGATGCTGCTTCTGTCCTTGCGCTAAGCTACGACCACACTTTACTGCTGCTGCTGGTGGCGATGCGGTGGTGGTAGTTGTGGAAGAAAGTTATTTTTAAAAGTAGAAGGCCTGACGCAAGGCAAATATTTTCAATCAGCTTTTATCTCAAATATTTTAAGATGACATTGCTATCCTTTTATATTTTGCTCAAAGTGCCCTACAAAGTTGAACTAACCCAGCCACCACCGTCTTTGTCGTTTTTTCTTTCCTTTTTCCATTTTGTTTTCCACATAACATTGTGTGGAAGAATTTAAGTTTAAGTGAGCATGAAAAAGGAAATGCCATGAATTTTATTCCTATTCTAAAGTGAAAAATATTAGGGAATAAGAAGAAGAAAAGCGACCGCAATAATAGCACAAATGTGAACCAATAATGCACTATCCCGTTTAGATTAACGAGCATTAATGTGAATCCTGTCGGTCGTCGTTTTTTCATCGTTCATTGCTGTTATTGATGGCTTTGGCAATGTAATATAGCGAATTTTTCAATGCTCAATGATGTTCCTCATCTTCGTCATTTTCTTCAATACTTTCCAAATAAATGTGCTTTTCTTATATCTGCTGCTCTTTTGCTGCTGCGTTATATTATGATTAATCCTTGTGCGGTCGACAGATTTATAAAAATGATATTTTGAATTACTAATGCCTGGCCATAAGTTTGCTGTTACCTTATCTGTTCCAGAAATGAACCTATACCAATGCATTCTTCTTTATTTTATACATTTTATTATGGGCATCTAACAAACAAAACAAAAGCTTACAAAGTAAATTGAGAAAATACACATTTTTTTTGCTATGGCTCCTTTTCTTACTTCTGCTGCTAATGTATTATGCTACTACATTACATTTTCTTTCGTTTTTAAAAAAACTATTCTTGATTGTTCTTACTTTACTCTTTACTCACCACCCACTCACAAAAGCAATAGTGAGAAAAATGAAGAGTTTNCCCACTCACAAAAGCAATAGTGAGAAAAATGAAGAGTTTAAGAAGAACAAGTGGAGACGTCACAATAGAATAACGTATGACCTGTTTGTGAGCACCACTTTTATATAATACGAGCAAACTATTTTATCCTTCTCCTTTCCCAATTAAAAAGAACGGAATGCGAAATAGGAGAAGAAGAGGAAACATCTTTAAAAAGAAAGAAGGATGCGATGCGATATCATAATAATAACAATACGTAATCTTACGGAACAATATTGTTATGTACAGTTTGTATGAATAATATATAAAAGAAGACCAACTTAACAAACTAAATTATACAAAATATTCAAAATTGGTGGTAAAATCTAAAATTTTCGAATTGACATGTCTCGTTCATCTCTCTTTTTTACAACTTCATTAAACAGAAACAACAATATCTTATATATACTTTATTATTTATCATTAAAATTAGTCAAGCATATTTATTATTCGACGTTAATTAGTACATTTTTAGCAATCATAGGATGAGAATATGAGAGGCAATAAAGTATCTGCTTGTTCAACATCTTACTTGTTGTATCAGATTTACCAATGCCATCAAAGTGAGTAAAGTAGTAGCATGTCATTGATCGATATCATCACTTGCACAAACACATAAAAAAGATATTTTAGGGTTGTGTATTCATCCTCAACATTTAAAATCAACGATTTCTGCTTTTTCTGCTTCTGCTGATTTTTGCAAATGAATCGCACAGCCACCGCCATTACAGCTTTAATAAGAATTGATGCCAAGCAGTGCAAACAAAATCTTTTATGATAGAGCTTTGTGTGAATTTGTAACGTAACATAACTTGAAAGAGAAGGAAGAACAGCAAAACGAAGATGTTACAGAAAAAAAAAGAAAATTTATATTTTTGTCGAAGGTCATGTCGTGGGAATCAACGAACAGCTTGACTTGAGAAAGAGTACGCGTACGTAGCCAAGGAAGACTCATGAGATGGTTGTGGATGAGTAATTACTAGAGAAAGACGACGGCAGCCGTTGATAATGACGATGATGATGACGAGATAATGATTTGCAATAATGACCTATATAAAATGTCTTGTTAGTGTTATTGTTACGGATTTGGGAGTCAGTGCACCCGCAGAAGCAATAATTTTATTTAAATTTTAAAATTTAAATATTACGCTCATAGTTTTGTGATTGAATGCAGATTTAAATAATAATTTCTTTAAGAAACGGGGCACAAAGCATCGCATCTATTGTCACTTTCTCTTTTAGTAAAGCATGAAAAGAAATACAGTCGCTAATAATTGTTAAGTTTTGAATGCATCAATAATTAATAAAAACTATAAAATAAAAGTAGGAAAAGAAAAGCTTTGGCTTTGAATAAAAAACAAAACAAAAACGGAAGTGCTTGAATGCTTGAACATGCAATATCTTGTTTAGCTTTAGCTTATGCTCACTAAATACTAAATATCATCCACTAACAGAACACTGTTCTTCCTGTTTTCTTCTTTCTTAAAAACGTGAAGTATGCAGATATTAATGCGTTAAAAAGGGATAATGTTGTGCAGAAAATATAGAGAAAAAATTAGTGTTCTTTACAATCCTAAATAGTATCTTTAGAAAAAGGCATTTTGTACTAGAAAAGGGGAAAAATTTCCCTATCATTATTAGCATTGACAATGACGAGTAGTGGTAGTGGGAAGTATTTTTAGCCAAAGTATATGCATTTAAAAGTAAGTCTATGACGAGGTTAGATGGAGAAGCTCAGATGTAAACAGAAGAGGATCTTAACGAGGAAGAAAAACGTTTAAAGTAACAGGAGAGAGAAGAGAAAGCATAGCAGAAAAATTCCGTAATGCCCTCACTCTAACCTTTCGTAAAAACGGACATGGGAGCATTTTCATATCAACATCAGCACAAAAAAACGGGAGAAAAGACATTTAAGAAGAAGTGAAGCTGGAATATTCTAACATGTACGGGTACGAGTATAACACCCCCATCTCGTACCAAAAGGTTTCCTTAGAATATATAGCAATGTATCCTTAATAGACTTAACCCATCTGATAAAAAGGAGATTTTTGGGTCATTTTAATTTTTTGATTGTCGTCTCAGATTGTATAAGAAAATAAATCAAGCGTAGGTAAATTCTATTAATTAATTAATATAACATATAATATAATATTACATTCTCTCTCAGTGTGTCTAAGGTGCGGACGTGTTTTTGTAGCTGCTAGTGGTTTCTTTGCTCTTTTTAATAGTTAAAATGAGTTTTGAAAATCGAGAATTACAACATCTAACTCGTTAAAGTGAGTAGTACATTGTGAACTGGTTTGCATTACTGAAAAATGCAAACTGTGGAATTAATCAGTGATTGAGTAATCAGTGACTATACCTAGACATGTCTGGAAAAACGAAAAAAAGGTGAAGGATAAGGGAGAGACTACATATATTGTGAATGATGCATTGGCATCAATTATATATGGTTTTTGTAGTAAAAACATGACTTTAGATAACGCTGTTAAAGAATACTACCAGTATCTTCTCAAAGGTGAGGTAGACGTATTCTGGAAACTGCTCTGTGAACATACTGTGTGCGAGCTACCTGAGGAGAGAAGCATTGATGACCGTGATAGTGATAATAATAGCAAAACCGACTTTTGTTCTATTCTGTGGGCGATATCGCAAGTGGATTGGGAGAAGTCACCAGTCAGATTTGTAGCTGTTTCATTCGACAACATAATAGAAATAGGTGAACCCACCAAAAATGCTATCCGTTATATGAAAAAAGACATTACTATGCATTTCGAAGAGCAGATATCTGCTCTACACAAGACC
>JAHZNJ010002289.1:0-10801 GCA_027744475.1 Lepidocyrtus cf. sotoi NNG-2020
TCACGTTCACAATAAATTGTTTATGAGTTTCGGGTTTTTTAATATGAAAGTCAATTAAAAGTATTTCGGTGTAATAAAGAAGAATGTAACAATTAACTTAACATTTTTGTCAAAATATGCGACTAATTAAACTATAAATATTTAATTATAAAGTATTAACGATTAACAATTATTTGCTTTAACAAAATGAAAATGAATTAAACTCCAGCAAACGCTATTTAGTAATGAACATTAATGTATTGTTTGAAAACGTTCCGCCTGCAAAGAAAAAAGATTTTGGAATGTTGATGATTAAATTTTTGTAGGTAAAACGGAAGAAGAAAAAAAGCTAAGCTTTAATTGTACTTTAGCAAATATCGATATTCAATTGTGTAGATTTTGTAATACTTGATTCCGCCAAGAAGTCCATAGCTAGTATATTCCGTTGTGGGAGGTGAGGTCGTCTGCTCGAATAAATATTCTCTGTAGAATTTCAGACCTTCGTAGAGCAGAGCCAGGACAAATATTGCAATGACGGAACCGATAAATTCCCAGATATTCGTGGTCTCCCATTGTTTGAAGAGGATTGTTTCTTTATATCCAGCACGGAAGTACATACTAGAAATCGAGCATGATGAAGAATCTTAATTTTAAGTATATTTACAAAAACTAAATTGTATTTTGATCGGGTTGCAAATTTGCAGTTTTTAAAAAATACGAACCGCCATCATCATGTCGCCACCCATGTCATGTCCTGAATGGTCTTCTCCCCCATCTTCTCCACCGCCATGGTCTCCACCATGATCTCCATCGTGGTCTCCATGATCGTCAGACATTTCGAATTAGATAATTTTGGTATTGATAGATATAATTTGTAGATTTGATTTAGATTACGGAATCGTATCGTAGATTAAAGAGGTATCTCAGATCTTAATTATTACACGTACACGTAAAACCCCGTAGAAACGAATTGCTTTTTGTTTAAATATTAAATTAATCAAATTAATTATTTTTTGGGTACAAACAGAAAAATTACGAAACTCCACAATCCATTCCTACTCGTTCTAGAAGTACATGGAAAGATTTGTCTACTTTTCACTTTCACTGTCGGACGAAGTGCTGAATAGTGACTATTCAACTATTCACTCTCATGCATGGAACGGAATGAAGATAAATTGCATACGATGCAGTTTTATAACATAACCTCTTTCTCTTTAAAACTATTTGCTTTCAGCAACTTTAATATTTGGTTTGTAATTGTATTGCAATTGTAATACGGATGAAATGAAATGAATCATTCTTGACTTGAGTTGAGCCTGTTTGGTATGACCAGCAATAGCTACGTAACGTACGTACGCTGCGCTGAAGAATGATTAACAGATAAGCTTCAAAATGATAATTGATAATGACTTCGTGTACATTTGAGTATGAGGTAGTTTAATATTCTCTGAAAAATGATTTATGCTGACTGTTGTTTGTAGTTTGTCTAGAGCTGAGCTGAATTGGGTGTTATGAACTTCATAAAACTACGCAAAGCACACATACATACGAGAAGTCATATCCTCTTATCATTAACTAAACTTAAACCAACAAAGTTCCAGTTCAGTTACATTTCATTTCTACGCTTACATTTCACCCAACAAAAGTCATTCATCCATAGACAGATCTACAGTACATAAGTTTTTAACCCGAGCTTGTTTTAAAGGATGTGGATGTGATGTGGAGATAATAATACTGGCTCCTCGCTAAAAAAACAATTAAACCAGATACTATATATGAGGATGAAAACATTTAGCTATACAAAGTCTGTATATTAGTGAATGGGAAGGGAATGAAGGGAACCATGTATTGGTGCAAGTGTGAATTTACTTAATTTTGTTTGAATTAAAGAAAAGATTGATTTAACAAGCGGATGGATAAATGGAAGGAAGAAGAATGAAGAAAGCGCAGGCACAGCACAACCCAGAACCTTCCTCTTATTCCTACTACCTACCTTGGTATTTTTACTTTTTTTAAACTTTCAGTTACATTTCAGCTTTTCTTCTTGACATGCGTGGGTGGGTACGAGTACGAGTAGTATCCACAGGTTTTCTGCGTTTTAATTGCATTGCAATATGATATGATACACAAAGTATGATATGATTGAATATATATATAACTTTTAATTGAAAATGTTCATTTGTTTGATGCATGATAGTTTTGATGGAGAGGTATGTAGAGTGACTCATCCCTTTATGAATATATGGGATTCTTTACTTTTCTCTCTGCCTAATTGACAAATTGATAAGAAAATTATATACAGTAAACCTAACAGAAGCGAGCGTGGCTATAATATTATTGATAAAAATTGAAAATTAACCCGAAAACCTGCTTAATTTTAAGCTATAATCAAATTCTACTATGATTTTAATTTTTAATCCAACTGGCAACATGGGAATCAGAATAAACCTTTTATTCAGTAAAATAAATTATTCATCCAAAGACAGATCAGTTGTAATTTTTAAGTACCAATTTTGCCGTAAGCTTACCAATGCTACGCTACCCGTACGGGTAATAATATGATACGCCGAGTCGAGTGATTAACGATGAAGATATGATGACGCGAATAAAATTAATTTAACATGAAAGAAGCTTAAAGTGGAGTTAAGTGGGAAATGGTTAAATGTTAAAATGGAACAAATGTGGGAGATATAAAGTTAATTTTTTACATTTCAAAATGAAAGTACACATTACACAAAAATCGAATTTCTCGCCCACTAGCGCGTTAGATTCATCCCATCAATATTTTATATCTAAATTCACTGTAATTAGTATGTAATAGACCGTAGGAAAATATTGCTGTCGGAAGTAAATCTGTCGCATATAAATAAACATAATCGTATTATTGATTAATTTACTATGCGCATCTTACACAGGCAGATCGGAATTTAAAATGTGTCAGCAATAAACTCTTAATTGGTTTGGTATTCATTATCTTTCATACTTTCATGTTTATATGAGCATATTATGTATTACTAGTATGATGACTAAATTCCCTGTTAACAGATGCAAGGAATTCCATTGAGCTTTCAGAAAAGAAGCTAATCTACTTAATGGACTGGAAATACTGGAATCAAAACATTTTAATCTGTACAAAAATTAATTATCTTCCAATTTACAATTGAATTTTCAGAAAAACCAAAACAGGGAATCCATTATTGAACGTAATTCTAATTTTGTAAACTGGTTTCCAATTCAATGAATAACTATCGTATTTTGTGAAGTGTCTCCTCCAAACCGCAAGCGTCATGCATGTTTGCGCATATGTGAGAAAGGTTAAACACCCAATGTAATGGCATGGCAGATGTTTTTATTGACTGACAAAAGTAATAATAGATTTAAAATCAACAAAAATATTTATAAATCAAATTGTTTATTTAATTGTAATCGATAATAATACGAATTAAAAACCAATTCATTTTTATTTACTGATAAATGATAACCTTTGCATTGAAAAATAAAATTCTTAACAGTTTGTTTAATATATCTCTCATCAAGTCATCAAACAAAACCTACAATTTACTCGTGACTTTAATTAAACGATACATTTTTCTTTTGTGAGAGAGATCAAAATTTCTTTTATGAATTCTAATTCTTCCTTCGAGATGAAACGGCATATATGAGAAATATGGCAAAACGCTTCTGACGAGCGTAACTTTGTCAATAACAAAATACTTTTGCGAATGCATTTTTATTATTTTGATTATATATCTTTTCCAACGTAATCTGTTCTTAGCGATTTTATTCCTCACTTGCACTTATTATCTTTTCACATTTATACCAATTAAAGAAAAACAACTTCTTTGATTTAAAAATGCTAATTTTCTTGTCTCTCGAGTTAGTGTTCGTTTTTTTAGCTTTCCATTCAAACTCCAACAAAGGCTAAACTAAATTGCAGGAGCTCATCTCTTCTGTGGCGTAATCCGCAAAGTTTCAGTTTACCCCGAAAACAAACTTTCAAGCGAGACCAGCAATAGCAGCAAGCCACAATGCAAGATGCAAGCAAAAGCATAAAAAATCATACAACGTAATGTGCTATGCTTAAGGCGCTAACAAAAACATTTTATTCTGCCTAGCAGATTTAATGTAGATGCTACGCCTGCCTTTCTGACTGACAAGAATACTAATATTACAGCAGCTGAAAAGTGAAAATTCTTTTTAAAAACTAATTATTCAAAATGTCATTGTGATTAATTGTTTTACGTGTTACGTGTTACGTGTCAACATCATAAATATTATTGTAATCATCATCATGACTGATTCGATTGGCAAGGAAAGCTCGGAGAAAGCAACATTACATTTAAAAGTTCCCTTTTCTTCAGCTCGAGAAGCGGAAGTTGCTTACAATTCACTGAGGATTGATGGTGAACCGAAACGAAGTCAAGTGATTAAAACCATTACAGTGGAAGGCAACTCTCTGGTATTGTAAGTGCAAAATCTTTCAACTTGAATATTAGTTTTTATCGTAATTTTTTATTTTTGAGTTGTTGGAATTTACAATTTAATTTACAATTTTTACTGTTGTGGTTTCAGGGATCTCATCGCCCCTGATGCTAGGCAAATCCGACTGACCGTAAACACCTTCTTGGATCATTTACTTTTAGTTCAAAAAGTGATAAATAAGTTTACGGTGGCACCGGACAATTAACTTTCTGCAAACTTTACGCTATTAAGCAGCCGAATTAAGTACAAGAATTGATATTTAAAACTTTAAATCAAGTAAGTCATCTTCATTTATTTCATTACGACACTTTTTATTATATAATGTCATTCATATTTTGAGTAAAAGGACAATTAATGAATTAATGATGAATTTGATTTGTTTCACATTTTCAGATATCCCAAAAATGACTGTGGAGGAACATACACCCACCCCACAGGAGGCTCGTGGAATATACGGTTTCGTCCTCTTCCTTTTCTTCAAAATCTTTGTCTTCTTATACATCGTGTGGATGCTGTTACCCCTCAGTGTCATCAAAAGTTTACCTTATGCCCCTCCACAACAATATTGGGGGATTGCCGTCCCAGTTTTCCTCTGCACTGGCCTCTTTATGTTCGCCTTATCCATTTATCCTTCCCTACATGGCTTATACGACGGGAGTTTTGATGACCCCAGCGCTATCACTGATCCCGACTCCCATCCTGAAAACTATTTCGTTAAAATGCGTGCCAAAGCCATGATATTACATCAATCACAACAAAAGCAGCAGCAGCAGCAACAACAACATCGAAGAAAAACGAAGGATGTTGGTGAGCTGAAGGCGAGGAAAGCTAGTGCGGAAGTTTATGAAAAGAGTAGGACACTTTCCGCTAAAGAGAAGAAGTTTAAAGAGATGCAAATCCTTCCAATTAGGGCCTTCCCGGAAAGTGACACTAAACCTATTCCTCATGCTTGTGACTTAGATTTAGATTTCGTATGTAAAAGGATTTATTTAGAAGATAATTAACACTTTTTTGCTAATTAAAAAAATCATCTGCAAAAATAAATTATCTATAGAATACGAACTTTTATCATTTTTTAAACTATTTATTTATTAATTTACATATTATCTTACATGAACAAATCAAAAATTGATTATATTATTTAATATAATATTTAAATATGAACTACGGCAATTAGCCAGCATTTCGCATTATATTCCTTCAGTTTTTCGATAAGTTGACTTCTTGACTACACTTCATATTTAAGAATCTACCAACGGAAAAGATTACCAGATTCTGTTTTGACTGTTTCCATCGCTGAGCTGTCCCCTCTGGAAAACTTTCTGTACGTCAGCTTCCGTTCTAGCCCAGTAGCCTGGCTTTTCTGGGAAAATGTTGGTGGTATAGTCCGTCTTATGTGTGAAAGGATGTCCATGCTTCTTATAATAAGTTTTATTCATCGGCACCAATTCATAGCCCTCCATTTTGGAGTCTTTGTAGTACCACCCCACAATACCCAAGAGCACTCCGGAAATCATACCGGCCTGGAAACTTTTTGCTGAAAAAAATATAATAAATTCAAGATTCAAGATCAAATGGTTGATTAATTTAATTCCTAAATGATTAAAGATTAAAAATTCTCAATAAATAAATTCTAATTAAACGACAAAATTGCTTACTGTGTCTCCCAATGACGGTACCAACGGCCAAGCCCCCAGCAAAATGATTCCACTGGTCCGTCTTTCCTCCTCTTAACGAAGACATACAGCTCACAGTGGCAGTGTAAGCGACCGAACCTCCCAACCAGGGAAGGTAGTGATATTTCATCCTTTGGAGGACATTGGTTGCGCCTCCCTGTCAGAAATCAAGACAAAAATTATAATTATTTAAATAAATTAGTTTAATATGTTTGAAAAATGAAAACTGCGGGGTTTCTTGTTTTTTTAAAACATACCCTGTGATTAAAACAGGTCACATCAAAAATAGTTAGAATCGTCGAGGCAAAGAAAGTATGTTTTCCAAGGATCTTCGTCTTTTCAATGATGTTTTCATTGTCGTTTCCTGCAACGGTTTCCTCCAAATATTTGCCCCAGTGGTCTGTTCCAGCTCTTATCAATTCAGGTCCTTGTGGGCCGTACAATAGGGAAGTTATTGGATCACGCATGATGATGATTTAAATGGAGCTGAAATAAATAAAGCAAACAAAAACAAATTTTAAAATTCCGTTTTATTCTAAACCAGAACGGTTTATATTTTGCACTTTAAAAAATAAAGATTACATAACTTTTATTAACTAATCAAATCAAAGCTTTCCATCATGTTTAAATACACAATACAATTTAATTGCTTATATCAACTAACTGCTAAAAAACTTATTTACCTGATTGACCACTGCTGCAGAAAACTAATTGAAAATCCTAACGGTATTTAGTATGTAACTATTTGCAAAGTCAAATTTACATTTCCCAAAGGTCAACAAAGTCACAAATTTTATAACACAGCTAGCTTAAATCGCTAGTCTGTGTTAAATTTAACTATTTTCAGGAACTTTTAGAATCTGTTTTTGTTCCCTTTTTATCAGCTGCACCATCACAATAACAAAAAAAAGCTGTTTGAATGAAATGCGGATGATAGCAGAAAGCAGAAGGGGCAATGCTGCTGCAACAAAATGGCAGAGCTGAGCGTACGTAAGATAATGCAGCATTGCTACTAGGTATGAAAGCGTTTAGATGGCTTTTCGTTTGGGTAGCTCAAAATAAAAAATTTTTTTTTGGTTTATTGTAAATATGAAGTTTTTTTATAACAATAATTAAATATTTCTTTCTTTGTAATAGAATAAGTCACAGTGATTAAAATTACAGTTAAAAGTATACAGAGAACACAGTAGAAGTAGAAGAGACAGGAGACAGAGATATATTTACATTGCGAAGAAATTTGTTTATTGCTGAAATTTGATGAAACTGGGGCGGTTTGAGACTTCCGTTGAATCTTATTGAAATTTTATATCTATTGCTTCGACGCGAATTCTTTAAAGATAATTATTATTTTGCTCATTAGAGTACCTCAGCCTGGGTTGGTGTCATTGTTAATTTGTCATTCGAACTAAAGTATTTTTGCGATGATGATAATAATAATGGAGAGCTATTGCATGAATGAAGAAAAATAGCTGAGTGAGACGCGAAGATGACTAGACTAGGGACGAAAAGATATATATTTAATGAGATTTAAATGGTGGTGGTAGTAACTGACAACTGATAATGAGTCTGACTGCAGATTGAGGTTAAATTAGACAGGACAGCAAAATATAATATAGCTATGATGATGACATGGCAGTAAAGGGAAGGAAGGGAAGATATTCATACAAAAATGCTATTTATTGCATTGAGAAATATTTGGGATTGAAATCACTGAAAGTATTAAAATGCAGTAATAAAAAGTTAAAAATCGTTTACTTGGTCACTCCGTCACTGGCATAGTGGCATAACTACCTATTCCCCCCTTCTCACCCACTCCCACTTGAGCAATGAAATATGCAATGACCAGTGAGTGATCGACCACTAAAAAAGTGAAACACATATATCCATACACAAACAAACAAAAAAATCTACGCACAATACTTATAATACTTGCAAATGTTGCAAAACTCAACACATGCGAAAAAATTAAGCAACTCCACTTCCACTGCGTACATCATCGCGATGTACGAAAATGAGCAAACGAAACGAAGATGAGACGAGCCGACAACAACAACAAGAGAGATTTGTGCTAGTAAAGTTTGCATTCATTCACTTCATTTCATCCCCTTCCATCCGCATCTGCATAGCTTTTTACTTACGACGAATTATGTCATGCTTTTCGTCCTTTTTATGGAAGGAAATCCAATCGTGATCTCTTAGGCCTTCAGATTAAATGATTGGATTAATTTGAGATAGAAATCATGTAAAAAATTCAATGGTAAACAATGTTAAGCAAGGAAATTACGAAACCTTTTCGCTAATTGTGAGAATAATGGGCAATTTTTTAGCAACACTACAATAAACAAACCAGCCTCTTCTTCAATCTTCCTCACAATCAAATTCATCAATGTCATCTACGTCATGTCATGTATGTAAAAGTAAAATTTTTTAAGCAGAGTTATTTTTATAAAATCGATAATAAAAATTCTATACATACAAGTTTGCTTCATTGTTCTTCGAAGTTGTAAAAATTCATGCTTTAGCATTTTATTTTCCAATCTCATTTCATTATCCGTCCCGTCCTTCTCATTTTCAGTTTTCACATGACATGTCAGTGCATTTTGTAGCATTTTGTATGTAATACTAATACTGCAGTAGTGCAGTGCAGTGCATCGTTTGTTTGACTTTTTACAGTTCACTGTTCCAATTTCCTATTCACCTAAAAAACATTTTTTTATGTGAGTGAGCCGAGTGAGGTGAGGAACAGGGGAGAGCTAGAGGAGAAAAGGAAAGCAAAGCTGCAGCAGCAGAGCAGAAGCAGACAGAAATATTTCTTCGCAATACTTCGCATCAGCTGTGTATGTTGACAAAAACAATTTAGAGTGAAAGAGAGAATCCTTTTTTCAGTCAATCAGTCATTAAAACTTTTAATTAATTAATTAATAATAATTTAAGTATAGTCCGTATTTATTTAGTTTAAGTGAAAGAAGGTGCTTACTTCCACCAGTCCAGTTTCTTTTTCTAGTCAGTCAAGCGGTTACAAAAATCGTTTTGATTAAAAATTAAAATAGTTTTAAACTGTTGCTGGACCGGAGGAGAACACCAAAGTTTAAAGTTTTGTGCTGCAAATTGTGTAACGCAATTTTAAATACAATTTATACAATTCAGTTTTATGATGATGTCACCTCTCCAATTTAATTTTTAACGTGGTAGGAGGTTGCTCGGATTCTTTCTTTACTTACGTTTAAAAAACGTTTGAATTAATTGAATGTATTTCAAAATGAATGTTGACAAGCTTTATGAGTATATTAATTTGATTTGTGTTTTCTCGATTACAGACACAGAGCAAACCATGAGTTGTTAGGGCGGAGAGACGATTGGAGTTGGAGGGTGGGCGTCGCGTCAGGCGGTGGAGGGAGAGTAGGAACAAGGACGAAGAATTCTTCTATCACTTTGAATTTGAATAGCTGAGCTAGTACATACTTTCAACTTTGACTTTTAAAATGGCGTCGTCCCCTTTTACGTTCCAGAAGACCAAATGGTCCGAATTATTTCCAACTCCGTGGTCACCTGTGATATTCCTGTTATACATGGCGCTATTTATCAATCAAGGTAAACTATTTAAAAGGAAATTGACTGGTGGAGTGGACTAGATCTAGTTTGATAATCTTCAAATGTCTTCAAAAATTAATTTAATTATTTATTGCAGGAATTCTTGTCACAGCCTCACAGAACAAAAACCATCAAGGATATACTTACAACACAGTCATGGCAGTTCTACTTACGGAATTTATTAAACTGATATTTAGCAGTGGACTATTTATTCAAAGGTACATTAGTAAAAAACAGCCAAAATATTTAAGATTTGTCAACAAGCAGCATGCCCTAAGCTGAGTTTTTGTCTTTTAGTCTTCTTTTCCTTTTCTTATTAATTTTTAAATCTCCTTTTTTGATTGATTTGATTACTAATTAGCATGTCAATTTGTTTTTTAATTTTGCTTTTTTATCTGTAATCTTGTTAAAATAATTTTGAAGAAAACTGTTTTGTTCTTTGTTTGTTTGTGCTGGAAAAATAGAATTGTTGATTTTCTAATTTTTTAGTGTTCATAAAGAAATAAGCGCCTGCACAGATGATAAGCCTACTTCCTGTACTACCACAACAGCAGCGCCTTGTAACTGCTATACCAGTACTTGGCATTATGCGACTAGTCAACTGAAAAAGTCATTACTCGAGACTAAAACCTTTGTCTGCTCCTGCTCAAACTCAAACCTTCCCTTTTTCAGAACAAATAGTACAAATACTCAGCAACCTTCTTGTTTTAATAGATTCAGTTTAATTTTTTATATTTGTTATCTTATTAGAAATTCCTTGAGTATATTTGTCGGTGAGATTAAGCAAAATCGACGAGGTAAGATTACAATTTATAATTGATATAAAAAATCAAAGTATTTATTCAACCTTTTGACTTTTCTGTGTCCTTTGTACTAAAATTAAAATGACTAATCATTTTATTGGGATTCTCTTTTCTTTTTTTTACATAGTTTTCTTCTTGTATTTCATTCCTGCGGGATTGTACTGCTTATACAATAACTTGGCTTACGTTAACTTGGTCACATTTGACCCCACTACGTACTTCTTACTGCTACAGTTTCGGGTTGTTGTAACTGGCATCGTTTTTCAGGTT
>JAHZNJ010002290.1:0-29362 GCA_027744475.1 Lepidocyrtus cf. sotoi NNG-2020
TGACTAAGTTAGGTATGTATTATTAAATAGTGAAGCAGGTTTCTCTGGTGAGTCTTAAAGAAAAAGGAAAACGGTAAACCATCAAGATAGCAGACAGAGGTAGGTAGATGAATGATGATTAGATAAGTAGATAATAAGCATGAAAAACTCCAAAAAAAGAAGAAAAAATTCAATGTAGACAAGCCTTTAAAGAGTTGCCTATGTAAAATTCTAAAAAAATTAGATTTACTTAAAAACTTGTAGAAAAATGTCCGTTTTTGAAAATTTATTTTAGTAAGAGTAAAGCAGGCCCATTGCAATTTTGGACAAAAAAAGTAAGCAGAGACATACCTAATCTAGTGGTGCTTTCCCTGTACGGACAGGAAAGGGACATTTCGTTGTAAAATCTCAGAAAGTAAATAAAATGCATTAAATTTTTACCACAAGAAAGTAAAGTTCTCTTCTTCACACAAAAAAGGTCTTTTTCTGGGATGGCCTGAATCAAATATTATGTATTATTTACTAAAAATTCACGTAGGTAAGGACTAACAGGGGAGGACGGAGGACTTCTACTTTTTTAAACTTCCACTTACGTTACTTTTTTTGAAGCTTTTCAAATACTTACTTACCTACTTACCTACCTACCTTTTCTCATTTTTTCTTTTAAGAGTGCTGCTGAGGCTTTATTTTCTTTTCTGCTTTTTTTCCTACGTTCTTCGTCAACTCGATAGGTTCATGTTTAACTGTTAACGCATTGCAATTGGGACTTGGATTGGTATGATGGGAGTAACTTTTTGTTGTGTTGTGTTGTTGTGTGTGTCCCTGAGTGAATAGAAGCTTGCAGTAGACACTTATCATCATTTTGTACATAAAATAAAATAGAGTAAACAGGAAAGTGATACAGATAAATATCACAGAATAGTTTTCTTCTACTACTTTCTACCTACACACACGTTTGAAAACGGGTTTGCAGGATGAAATGCAAACACGGGGAGTAAGTAGTAATAGTAGTGAAGTGACAGGAGATAGGCTAGGTGAACGTTTCAAGATTACGTAGGTACAAATATGTATAATATATGCAAGGTACGAGTATGTACTATATATTTGAAAGAAATTGCCTTTTGGTAGGTACACAATGATATGTACAGTTACTGGAAATGAAAAACGTGAAGTGAAAAGCGAGCGAGCGACCGAGCAGTGGAACCAACATGGACCAATGTAAATCCAAAAAACCTAGAAAAAGAGATAAGTTTTTCATAGCTAAAGAAGAAAGAGAGGGTATTTTTTCACGCAACTGTTGAGGTCGATTCGACTCGTTAAAAGAAACGTGAATCAACGTCGCTTGGTTAGTCAAGATTTTTTTTTCTTTCATTTTTTACTACTACTACTACAAAACAGGAGCTCAGCTCCGGTAAAACGAAAAAGTATGTTGTTGGAAGCTGGAAGTTCCAAAGTGAAAGTAGGCTGAGTTGCAGCAGGAGTCGGAGAGTCAGGAGTCAACCTATGCACGAAAGGGTCCAGTCCACCAGAAGAGAAAGTAAACGAATTATTGCTGTTTGATCCAGTCGTTGTTGTTTGACTAATACTTCTACATTCATAATATTATATTAATAGATCAACTCCTCTGTCCTCATATAATAAAAGAGTAAAGAAGGAATTGAGCTTGAGCTAAAATTTCTCAATAGGTTTGGTACATACCGCCAAAAAAACCATCAAAAAGGAAATGGCAGGTATGTATGTGGATGTGATGTGGGCTCGCCGCTCGTAGTAAAATGTTATATTTCTAACTGTAAGTTAAAGGGAGTAAAACATTTTTGTCCTTTTACACTTTTTATAATATGGTCATCTGTATCTCTTACCGAGTTGGTCAACGCTACTTCCTCCACACATAATAGTTCGATTAGTAAGGGTCATGCTGGGAAAGAGACTGCGAGGCTGTGACAAGTCTAGCGTTAAAAGTTATGCTGCTGCCTTGCCTCTCTCTCTCTCTCTCTCTCTCTCTCTGTCTCTATCTTTCTCTCTCACGATTCCCGTTATTGCAGCTGCTTTCACTTTTTATCTTTTAATCGGAGGATGAGTACTTCCACGGAACAAAAAAGAAGAAAAAGAAAACTAGGAGGAAGGTTTGTAGGTAGATATGGTAGAGCATGTTCGTATCATTGCATTGAAAGAAAAAAGTAATATTGCGTGTGACGACGAAAAGGAGGGAGGAGAGGAGGAGGGTAGTTAAATACTACTACTAATACTACGGCATACTGTGTAATGTGCAAACTATGATGAAAGCTGCTGCTCTTTTCTTTGAGAATTATTTATCTGTTAGTAAGTAAGGTTAGGTTGGTTACTCAAAAAAGGTTTATGTGCTAGCAGACTAGGCCAAGCTCATGTTGTTGGAGTTAACTTTGGAAAGAAAAAAAGCTACTTCAATCGTGGAGAAAATTGGGTGAAAAAAGAAAGAGAAAGAGTGAAAAATATTTTTATTGCTTTGCTTTTGCTTCCCATCTGATTTTAGGTGACAGGTATAGTAGAGCCATTTATATATTAATAGAAATGCTATTTGCTTTATATAGAAATGTATGCTTGAACCCTTTCCTTCCACCTTTTTCTGTATTCCTTTCCCTCAATATTAGTTGTAGTAAAGTAGCATTTTATACACTTATAATGTCCACTGAACGAACACATTAATGATATGAACATGGCCATGGCGAGAGAAGGAGGAAGTGGAATAGGAAGAGAGAAAACATTTATTTAAGATCGTTTCGGAGATGGTTATAAATTGCTGAAAATATATCTCTGTATTTGTTGTTGAATGGCAGGTACTGGGCAGTGACGCGGATAAATTGGACTGTGAACAGGAGTAAAAACAGCATCAATTTCATGATCTTCCTAGTTTGGCTTGTAGCGGCCATGGTGTCAGCAGCTCCCCTATTTGGCTGGAAAGATCCACATTTCTTGGAACGGATCGAAGAAAAGAAATGTCTCGTGAGCCAGGACGTCGGCTTCCAAATCTTTGCCACTTGTGCCACCTTCTACGTTCCCCTTTTCTTTATTCTTCTACTATACTGGAGGATTTGGAAAACGGCCCGCAACAGAATCCGGCATAGGGTGGGTAAAATTCCAAAGAAAGATGACAATCACAGACTCCCCACATCGGGATCAACTCCAACAGTATCAAATAAACCTTTAGTAATGTCAACCACTTTCTCCGATGAAATTTCATGCCACACGGCAACTGTGGAGACGAGCACGGAGTCCGTGGTTGGTAATCATCCTCATATAATCAGCCACAGCCACGGTAACGAGCAAGAACTTCAACAACTTGGCTCTCCAGTTGTTTCCATTGCCCTGGATGAAGAATGTGGTGCAGGTGTGAATCCAGCTGGAGGCTTACCAGATCATCATCAACAACAACAACAGATACTTCCTCAATCACCCACTGATTTAGCTTCGCCCTCAGTAAACTCCGCTGAATCGGTGGCGGCAGTAATCAGCAGCAGGCCTACTCACTTGTCTGTACCTTCACCTGGAGCGTCCAATCAGGTGATGGTGGTGGCATCACCCACACCACGGGCTAATAGAGACAACCACAGGCAAAAGCAGAAGGAGACTCTGGAAGCGAAAAGAGAAAGAAAGGCTGCCAAAACTTTAGCCATTATAACAGGAGCATTTGTTGTGTGCTGGTTTCCCTTTTTTGTAATGGCGATAACACTGCCGTTATGTGGGGAGAGCTGCAATTTACCAGATTACGTGACCAGTGCTTTGCAATGGTTGGGTTATTTTAACTCAATTGTCAACCCCATTATCTACACCCTGTTCTCTCCTGATTTTCGCTTTGCCTTTAGAAGAATTCTATGCGGACAGACCGCTAATAGAGGAAGACGCCCGTATTGATCTACTTTAAACGGAACTTTAACAACAACATTTCAAATTACTAAATGCAAAAATTCTACTAAAATAAAACTATTTATTGGCGTTTTCCGATTAGGATTAGGTAACCTAAAAAATTGCAACAGTTGAAGTAGGCAACAGAAAAGTAGCTCGTCGGTATACTTAAAGTTAGATGAGAGGAGATAATAAATAAAATCATTTATCGGTTCTACCAGCATCACATCACAGTACATAGTACATACTTTGTTAATTAATTTTAGAATAATAATATATTGTTGATTGGTTGAAAGTCTTCTTATAAACAATAATAAGTATACAAGTAACTCAAGTTAAAAAAGTCGTAGAAGAGCATTATTATTATTAAATAAAATTTAGTATTAAAAAATAAAGAGCAATTGCAGAGTTCTATCGTGCTAATAATACCATTTTAGTTGATGACGTCTTTAAATAAAAAGCTTTATTAATTTATTTTCTATACTTATACTGAAAGCATCCATTTAATTTGAAATTATGTATCATTCATGAACAACCTTGTGCTCATAAAAGTAATTTTCGCATTTATAGTAATTCACTTTCAATTTCTCAGTAGTGGTACTGGTAAGTAATAGTAATGAATAGTGACTTTGATTTACGCGTAACAAGTACCTACATAATAATATCATACTATACCCCTACACTTTCACATGAAAAAACTAAAAATACTATTTTACTACTTAACGTAATGACGAAGCAATGTTGTGGGCGCTCAGGGTTGTACGTTTTACTGATGTGATGATGCGTAGTCAGTAGTCACTGAATGAATTTAATTTGGCTTGGATTAGTGGAATTGGATTAGTATAATATTTGGGGTCCGCTAATATAGATTAGTCCACTACATTACACTGCACTGCCGCCGCCGTTTGGTTATTCAAGCATTTTTCCCATCGACAAGCCGATGCGCGATGCGGTGATGAGTACTATATGGGTAATTACATTTTTCGAATTTTATATAAACGTTTTACAGCAATTTTCAATTGACAGCATAATAATATGATGATGATAATAATCTTGATCCGAATTCCGAGTTGAAGAGTAACAGCATAGCTCAGCGGCAGCAGCTCGTGGAAGTGAACATGAGGGAGTACATTTTATTATCATTTCGTTAGAAATACTTGGCACTCGGTGTATAAACTACAATCTAAAATTCGCCTATGATCATGAACCCAATCCATATTCATAACCAAATAGTAGTAAACTAATATCGAATCTCTTGCTACGCTCAATTTTCTCGAGAGGAAAATATTATACAGAGATAACTCACTCAGTTCAGTTCAGAGGAAAGGGGCAAATTACTATTTCATAGGCCAGCAGCAGCGATTGAGCGATCAGTGATCTAAATATTTTTCAATCCCTGAAATTATTCCCCTCACAGATCCTACTACTATTACGGCATAGCATAATAACAATGTGTTTATCTAAACTCAACAAACTTGCTTCCCATTTTCGTTAATGCTTATTGGAATCTCTAAAATAACGAACAAAATCAGTATCGACGACGAGTCGAGTGGGAGGAAAGGAAAAAGAGGAGGTGAGATGGTGATCTGATAAGGCACATGGCGATGGGATGATGGCGAATGCCCTATCTCCATAGTCGATATCCTACATCAGTCTGTTCCGTTCTGTAACAAACAAGATTAAAGATTACTACACGCTACATTATGGTGCATGGTGGTGCTCTTCGCAGACTATTTGTCGTGTGAGAATAAGGATGCTGATGCTGATAGAGACGTGGTGGTGGTGGTGGGGAAGACTTTTACAATTTCACATAATATATAAAAAAAATTACAGCATAAACTTATTGTATGACTATCATTTCCCTTCCAACTGTCGCCAATTTATATGTGTCCTGAGTCCTGAGCTGAGTAAAGAAGCGTTGCCTTTCCCTATACTTATGTGCAGCTTCCTCTTTACGATGGAGTCACTCTTGTGAAAAACGGTAATGTTAACCTGTCAACCGGCTTTTTACACACCTAATGTATGTTGTGTTTACTATTAAGCACTTGACTCTAACTCTCCTTCTTCGGGTTCTTTTTGTTGAGGAGAATATAACAAAACCACGTACTTGTGTAAAGTAAGTATATCTGTAAAGAGAACTTTCATTGAACTACTTCCATTGAATTGAACGTCTATATCGTAAAAGCCAAAGTGGAGTGGAAAGCAGCAGATTCCTAGATATCGCCATCGCTGCTGCCACCACCCGATTTAACGGAACCAGTGAGAGAAATGCAGTACAGTGATTTTGCAGTATGGGAAATAAATAAATTGAGAGAGAGAGAGAGAGAGATTGGTTTTGCACATTTTCTTGATAATAATAATAATAATACGTATTAGCGTTCACCACCACCACGACTACGCTTTCCAAACGGTTGGGTCAATGAATGAAAATTAGAAATATGCATATATATTCATACGATACGTTTCCTCCGTTTCGAACTCTGCTCTAGTTCTGTTCTGATTCTGATCAAACTTTGCATTGCATTGGAAGGAAAAAGTCTATTCATCCCGGATGGAAGGAGTGCGAGTGTGGCGTGTTTGACGAGTTTTTATGAAAGAGTTATGAAATGAAGAGAGAGAGAGAGAGCTTCGTACTTTCTTGTCTACTACGCTGATGGAGTCGTAGGAGCTAAAGCTGAAGCTTGTGTACACGTAAAGTTCCCTGAAAATGATTATGCAGGTTGACGGACGAGCTGATGATGAGAAAGGAACAAACACTTCTGTGTGCGGCGGAACCGGGACGACGGACTCTCTTGCTGCTACTGCTATGGATGGCTATAGGTATTCCCCGCTTTTGCTTGAGTTGCTGCTTTGCTCCTAATGTTTTTACAGTAGCTCCGCAGCGTACTGTAAATATGCCCATTTCCCACCGCTTCTACACACCACCACCACCACCGCCAAGTAGAATTGTCTCGTTGAGCGACTTCCACTTCCAATAAGCAAAAAAACTCTCTCAAGTATGTACGTAGCATATAGCATACTACTTTGAAATCGGTCGTCGTCATCATCTTTAACCCCAAAAATAGAGGATCCGCAATCCATATTTAGATTTTTCCGTAGTGTCTTGTGCCAAGTTTATTTGAGATGGTTTCCATTGCTGGTTTGGTTTTACAGTTAAGAAGAAAACGGGTTGGAAGTAAAAAAAAAAAAAGATGCTTTCGATGATGACGATGACGATGATGAGAATAATGAGGGAATTCAGCAGCAACAGCTAAGCTAGTACTAAATGAAACGGATTTAACGTAGCATTGCAAACTACACCACAAACAGCATTACTTATCCTAAAAAATTTAAGAAGATTCATATAATAAGAATATCTACTAACTAACCACACTTTAAAGCAAACCACAATATAAAATTATTCTGTACAATGTTATGCATTCATAGTAGTAAGTAAGTAAGTTGCATAAATAGCATATGCAGTTTACGTATCAACATTATGTCATCGCATCAGCATAGCATCGCATCGGCATCGTATCGTGATTTTCTCACGAGAACTTACGAAACGAAGAAGTAAAAACTCACTAACTTGTAAACGTATAATAATGCAGATGGATATTAGCAACAGATAAAATGTAAATAGTGATTGGTTTTGCAAAGAAAATTGTAATCTAACACTTTCCAAGCTGGAAACGTTCTATTTTTTACTTTCATGATCATCTCTTGGAAACTAAACGCTGTGAGCATGAACGCTTATAAGATTTTTCTCGAGTACGTGATGTATCCCCTTTTCCTCGGAATCGTACACATTCAATTCAATGTAATCCCGTTTTACTTGTGTTAATTTTTTTTCTTCAAAAATTCTATGAATCTCTTACTTTACTTACGAACGACTTGTCTCTTTTTTTCCCTATCAGTCAATAGTTTAAAGTTTTAGTATGCATACTTCCGATTTCAGTTTAATGCAAGCATTGAAAAAATCTACTACTCATCATCCCACCATCGCACCATCATCATCATCAGCATCGCCACCAAGAAGAAAAGAGCTAGAATTATCTTCTTCACGAGTTTAGTTTGGATAGGGATTATCCTGATCAGTTGCAAGAAAGGAGCGTGGTGAGTGTGGGTTCTGAAACGGAGAAAAAAACGGTTGAAGTTTTCTTCGGAATACTGAAAATTAATTTTCTTCCCATTTCAGAAGATTTCAGTTGTAGATAAATTCAACGAATTAAAACAAAAGAACTCGTTCTAGTCAATACAAAATTAACATAGTTAAATAGTGTGCATATGTTTTACTGTACGTACGACTGATTTAAATTAGCATTTATTATTTAAGAAAAAAAATTACGAACTTTTTTTTACACACGACGACTACTGCGACCAATTTTTTTGTAGTTTTTAAGTCATTAATTAATATTCTTCAGCAGAGTGAATCATTTTTTACTTAATTTATTCAACGATAATTTTATACAGTTCATATAGTTTTTTTGCTTCCTGAAAGAGAAAGTTTGTGATAATTTTCTTGGAACTGAAGAGCAAGAAGGAATATAATAAGAGATTTCGTGATTCGTTGTTCTTCGTGCATAAAATAGTAATCTCGCCAAAATGGATCAGTTTGAACAGCTTCTCACTTGTGCCATTTGTTTAGACCGATACAGGAATCCAAAATTACTCCCATGTCAGCATTCATTCTGCATGGAACCATGTATGGAAGGTCTTGTGGATTACGTTCGACGGCAGGTTTGTGCTTTGCCAATACAATTTACAATAATAACGTAGAAAGAAATTAGTTAAAATTAGATTTTTTAAAAGATTTCTCCATAATCATTATTAGTTCTCTCCCGTTAATTTATAAAATGGATTTTTGCTTATTTATACGTCTTGGCTTGGACCAGACTCCAAAAAAAATCATAGGTCCTCTAACGGAAATGACATAATTACTTTTCATCCAATGCCAACTATTTATAGGTTAACAGTTCAATGTTTAGATAATTTCGTCCATGATGCCATATTGCCATATAGCATAGCATATGGAAGGACTGCTGCTGATGCTATGATGATGGTTTTGCTACATTTCCGAAAAACAGGATTCGGCTTTGTTCTTCGTCTTAAAAGACTATAAAAGACTTTTAAATATTGATATAGAACTATTATTATATTATACTCATTAGAGTTTAATAGATTTCTAAAAACAAAACGAAATACGTAAGCCACCCACAAAAATCAGAAATGCAAGCATGGACGGGTGATGGTGGATGGATGGATGGATGATGTCATCAGAATATCCGAAGTTTTTCTTGAATTCAGTCCCAAATACTTTCGCGTTCATTTGCTCAAATGCTCACTCTTCCTTTCTTTCGTTCTGTTTGTCGATTAATGCTGTGAATGCTGAATTTAAGCAGCGCTTGCCTCTTCTGCTGCGCGTACGTATCGTAGTACGTAGACGTAGACTGGAACTTTCGATGATCATCCCATCATGCCATTTGGCTGCAGTGGGATGATAATTTTTTAGTCATCGTTGCGTTGTGATGTGACATGAATGATGTTTTAAAAAAAGCAAACGATCCATGGAATTATAGTAGTTTAGAATGAAGCAATAAGCAGTGACTCGACAAATGAATTTCAGTCAGAGTCAACTGATTGCTGCTCCTGCTGTTGCATGAATATGAATACGTGTTTTTGATAGGAAACGAGACTTTACTCATAATAGTCTTCCACTTCCACCCTACCTACCTTCCTTTTTTCAGGCCAATTTTATGGAGTGATGAAAAGGAGAAAATGGTGGTGTACGAACGAGCAAAAGGATAATGTCAGATTTCTTTTTTCACAATAAATTCTCAAAGTATATTGGTAGGTTATTATGGAAGTATAATGCATAGTATTATTATATATTTTATGCTATCGACATACGTAATATGTAAATAGGAAACAAATAGAGCATGCATATGAGCAGTGATCGTGTGAGAGATGATGATACGCAAGTAATCGGAAGCAGCATCATTCTCTCTCTCTCTTTCTTTCTTTTTGACGGACTTTTCAATCTCATGCGAGGCAGCAGAATTTGCAATTTTCTCTGCAATCTTTTTTGGAATAAGAGGCTTAGAAACGCGATGATGGTAAACTACATTTATAGTTTATAGTCGTAACGTAATAGTAAGTCCCTTACACCTACACAGCAGCAGCAGCAGTACACTTCAAAACAAGGTTTCAGAGTTCCGCTGAAACGTAAGTAAATCCAATAACTGAAAGGCCAAATCGGAAGAAGAAAAAAAAGCTGGATTGCAGCAGCAGCAGCGAGCTAGTGTATATATATGTGTGTGTGGTGATGAGACTGGCATGAAATGACATAGGAATGGCAACGAGATACACTTCAGCTCAGCTCAGCTTTTTATGCCGGCAAAAAAGCCACTTTTCAGCCTCCATTGTGTATAATATAGTCTCTCTCTCTCTCTCTTTAGCTTTGGAGTAATAAATACACGGAAAATGGAAAGAGAAAAGGGTTTGAAGTGTATCGCGACATATTAAGCCAATCAAATTAACGAACCTGTCAGATTACAGAGATTTTCAGGGAAAATCCCCTCAAAAGAAGACAGTTTGATTGACCCGTCATTTCATATACTCAACTGGAAAAATACAAGCAGGAACAGAAAGAAAGAACTAAAAGAAGAAAGAAAAAGCGAAAGAATGTAAAAGAATTCCATTTAAAATGAAATTGGATGTTGATATCGATACGCTTCCCATGATATGATGCTCGCACATCATTCTCCTTTTCATTCATATATCAATAAACTTTTAAGCGTGTCAATGAGAAGACAGTGAAGCGTAACTGCTCCATTGAATACAATGAAGTTTAGTATAATCATTAAAAAGCGTCCCAATAATCGAATAATGTACCTGATCATACAAATAAATACCCAATGAGTTTTTTATCAACAACAGCAACAGCACAATATGGCTGGAATCTACATCGCATCACATCGTCGTCAATGTTCAAATCTAATTTTTGTAATACGTACGTAAAAATACGTCGAAGTTCTTGCATGGATAATTCCAGTCAGTCTAAGGAGGATCTATTTAGGGATTGACATTTTACAAAACAGGAAAATAGCAGAAGGAACATTTTTAAAAAACAAACATGAGTGAGTGAGTGACATCATCACAAATAGGGAAAATGCTTGTCATTCATTTATTCATTCATGTTTCATGTAAAATTTCGTTAAATTAAAGCGAATCCATACGGGAATAAGAGAACAACACAGAAAACTTTTTTAAAAATCTTTTAAAACTTAATTTTGACTTTCTTTCAAACAGGTAAAATGCCCAGAATGTCGTGCAGAGCACAGAGTTGGTTATCAGGTAAGTTTTTATTTAATTTTATTAAAGAAATGAAATTCACCCGCAGAAACGAGAATTAGTATAAAAGGCTCGCGAATAAACATTGATATTTTGTTGTTCATACATGCCTTTGGATATTTTACCCTACATACTTATACTGAATACAACTAAACTTAACATTTTGTTTTTGTGTGGGCTTAACAAGTAATTTTTCAACTTGACTTACCAGTTTTCAATTAACTTGAACTCAACAACAAGCTACCAACCAACCAACAACATTATTATTACGAATGTTCCAACAACAAGTTAATTGAGGATTTGTTAAGCTTGTACAATAAAAAACCTAAAAAAAAGTAGATATATTTCTATGCAATATCTTTTTATTTTCGTTTTCCCTTCCCTTTCCTTTATTTCTTTCTTTACCAATTATCACGACTTCGTGCTTTTGCTTTCTGTTATTGAAAATTTTCGGCTACTGCTTCGTGAAGTATAAAACAAAAACAACAAGTCAATGCAATAGGGAAAAATGTTGTCGAGAAAGTAAAACATCATCACCACCACCCACCACACCACCATCACGACAAAACTCATGCTTGGTATTCCAAACGTACACGGAGAAAAACTAGCCAAGCGTTTTCTTCTTCTTCTTCTTCTGTGTAGGTATTATTATTGATGATGGAGGGAAGTAGAAGAACTAACAAGAGTCTGACTAATCTAACTGGAGTCATTAGTCCTCTCCTCCACAGCAACAGCTCAACTGTATTTTCACAGAGAAAGCAAAAGTGTTTGCAAAGACAACTAATAAACAGCCCATGTACTAATTCTTAAAGAGTGTTTTCCTCCACCAACACTACATAGTAACTTTGACTTTATGGTAGCTTTATAGTATTTCTTCTTCTCCGTCTTCTCTTCTTCCTAAAAAGAGATCAAATTCAACAAATACAGGGATATCGTCTAAAATACTACTGCGTATTCCCAGTAGACTCAGCTCCGTCGTCGTGATGGAGTTCGAGTAAGTTTAGTACTGACAACTTTTTCATTTGCGAAAAAAGTTACTAACCTTTTAATTAATCTGCACGTAATTTAAGGGGTTTAATACTAAAGGATTTAATCCCTTGTCCTCTTGCCGTACCTATCATACAAGCGCAATTTCAAATATCTGCAAGAAAAAAACTATGCTCGCTTGCTTTTTCTACTTGCACAGCATAATGATGACAAAAGCAAACGGAAAATTGTTTGCCTTTTCTACTTCTCTACTTACTTTAGTAGCTTTTACTAAAGCAAATTTAATATTAAAGAGGGATTAATTAACGGACCAAAAAAGAAGATGGATAGTAGATAGTAGAAGGATACTTATTTTAATTGCAATAGTGTACATTGAGAAGAGTTTCAATATAGAATGCTGTTTGTTTTCCATCAAAACAATTCTGAGAAGTACTAAAGCATTTTAAGCATAAAATTCACTTTAGACCATGTATCTATTTTGAAGAACAATACATAAAGGAACACACTCAAAAAAATGAAAAAATACAGTCACTGTCATGTGACGTGAGTCATGTAGGCTTCGAAGTTGAATTGAAATTTCGCAAAAATTTATGAAAGCAGCAAATTGATAAAAAGTTTCTAGAAAATTACTAAGATTTTTCAAACAAACAAATTGCTGCTGGGAAGTAAATATGTATCACCCCATTCAGTTACAACTAATCATACCTTATTACTTTATAAGTTTCTGGTGCCATGTTTTGTATTTGTATTTTTTAAAACTATAATATTTATTACTTTTTATAAAACTATAAAATTTATGTTTGATATTCACAAACTAAAATTTATTAAACTTGCCAATTTACAGGACTGATGAAGGTTTATATTATATTAAGTACCGATATCGTTTACATTCTCATTCTCCGTAATTTAATTACTGGCGCAATTTAGTTTTGGAATCAACACGGACTATCAAACATTTGAATAGTATGCACATATGTATTTCTAATGAAATTAATAGTAGATCCCCGTTTCACATCGGACATATTATGTTATGCACTGCAAAGAAATAAAATTCAATATTTGAATTTGATAGTTTTGTATACAAGTCCTTGATAAATTCTCTCAACCTATTGGCATTTACCTTCTACGATCATCATCATGGAGGGCGCTCTAGAAGGTTGCTGTGTGTGTGTGTAAATGTGTACATAACATAGTTGAATGAAAGAATTTTTCCTGACTCACTGAAGAAGATGTAATTAAATCTGCGAGGGCAAATGTCTTTTATGGCAATGATGATGGTGACAGAGTAGCAGAAGTACGTAGGTAGGTATTGGCATTCATTAGTACTACGGATAAATACTTTAGAAATTAAGTTACAACATAGATATTCTTTAAAATCGCAAATATTTGGTTATCTAATATTAATTTTCTACTTCTTTAGATGATAACTTCTTACCAGTAGCTGAAAATTTAAGCGAATTTAGTGATTTCAACTCTAGCAGATAGTTTAATTTATTTTTAATATTTACCTTACGAAAACTATATCATTAGAAGACACTTGAGTACTTAAAGAATGCAAGAAAATAGTTACCATATATAGTGTTAGTAATAATAATAATGGGTGAAAAATCGAAACGGTAGGTGAAACGGTGAAAAGCCATTTCTCTAAGGGTAGAATGTAGGGATGCTGACAGGTTAAACATTAGATTCGGATATTGCCATCAGTTCAGCAAATAATTACTACTAGATCCTGAGAATTAACGGAGCCTTTCTTCCTCCAGCAATTTAATCTAACGACGGAAAACTCACAATCAGTTCCTTCTTTTACGATTCTACAAATCTACAAGTCGCATCATCAGATCTTTCTGAAAAAAGCAAGAATAGTAAATTCTGATGTACAAAAAATATATTTACGTAGTAGTACGAATCAGGTAGAAAACTTACTGATGATGATGATGGTGGTGTAAGGATTACGAATACGAGAAAAAAATTTGAAATAAACTGATCTAATGATCTTCAGATATGTTGCTGATATAGCAAATAATACGTGTGAGTAAATGGGATAGAGAAAAGATTTTCATGGAAAAATAATAGCTCTAACCAAGGCTTACTTTTTAATTCGTCCGATAAGTAACTCATCGGTCTATTATATTACGCATTAATCAGAGAATGAAAAACGTTACGTAGTAGGTATTTTTCTCTATAAACTTTTATCTGTTAGTAATAACACAACCACGTTCAGTTCAATGCTATGATAGGCTACTGTTTTGGCAAAACGCATAATGTTTTGGATTGTAGTATGAACTTAAACTTTGCTATATTTATGGAGTTTATTTACAGAGAAGGTGAACCCATTTTTATAATAATGTTATACTCTTTTAAGCCGCAGAGATTTGCTGTTTGACAATGATTCCTTGAGCTTATTTTCAAAGTTTGGCTCAGTTTGCAAGAAAGCAGTCACCTAATTGACTCGATATATATTGTATATAGTAAGTGGAAAAAGTAGTTGTAGAGAAAAAGAAAAGGTTGATCTCATCTCACCAACATTCACCAGCCCTGGCTCAATGAACGCGTAGTAAAAATGCAGCTAAAACAATGTGTCTAGGTAAGCACTTAAGAAGATGAGACAAAAAGTTCAATGGCACTTTCCAAATAGGATATATCTACTATCCACACACAA
The DNA here is from genome assembly GCA_027744475.1 of Lepidocyrtus cf. sotoi NNG-2020. Taxonomy (NCBI): domain Eukaryota; kingdom Metazoa; phylum Arthropoda; class Collembola; order Entomobryomorpha; family Entomobryidae; genus Lepidocyrtus; species Lepidocyrtus cf. sotoi NNG-2020. The sequence continues at coordinate 14,837 of JAHZNJ010002290.1, forward strand.
AACTTAATTCCTAATCACCGTCGGACTTATTTTTCTACGGATATAAACTCACTACCATCATAGAATAAATTATTTTATAGCCATGACGTAATGTAATAATACAGTCAATTCTTTATCTGCTATATACATACTGCGTTTATCCGATTTGTTGTGTAGACTTCTTGTTGGCAAATCGTTCTTGTACTATTTTACTTTTTTGTATCAATTATTAAGCCAAAACACAAATTTTTAAATTACCTCAACCTTCTACTTTTCTTATAGAAAAACCAGAGATTTTTTTAACTAAACTTTTTAAATCAAATAAATTGCTGCTTCAAACGTATGGGAATGATGAAGTGATTGCCCTTTTTCTTCAGTAAGCAAATAATCATCGGTCTGGTGATTTGGTGGAAACCGTATTTGAATGACATTTAAAACTCCACAACGCTCGCTCGCTCATGAGTACTAATCACAGTTATTTATGACTATTTATTAGGTATTAAGAATAAATTATTTTCACACGGCATATTATACTAATCATTATCATGCTGAAGGCCATAAAAGGATTAATTTCGATCCAGTGGCGAGATTATGGACTGTAAATAATGTAAATTAAATACCGGTGGTGGTGGCATGGCGGTGTGCTTTATTAGTTTTCCCTATCGTAACTTCTCTTCTTTGTAATGTGAATGAACCAATCTGATACTTGAGTGAGTTAATTTAATATTTATGGTGGAAGTACGTAACGAAACCCGACAATAAATGAGATGTCACCATATCCTACAAATGGAACAAGTACTTTGGAGAAAGTTCCACGTAAGCCGAGTTGCCGTTGCCATCAGGGAGAAGAAGGATAACGGTAACATGTTACATATATCATGTTCCTAAACACTTTCTCATTCCAGTTTTTCACTACTCTTCCCTTCTCCTAAGGGACAGTCATACTATACAATAATACCAACACCAACACTATCATAGTGTTCTAAAACATAATCACATAATGTATTAAATTAGAAAAGAAGCGCTTTTTATCAGGGTGAATTAGTTTTCTGTTGTAGAGTCCATCCCTATCCTCCTAAACCAGTTTTTATTTTAACAACGTTAGCCATTACTTCGTCTGATGATACTTCTAAAAGTTACTGGATGAAAGTGTTTTCTAAAGAAATTGCACATCCGCAAAGATCAGAAATGGAACGGAACGAACGAAAGGAATGGCTTATTATTTTAACAGCTCATTTGCAAATATTGTTAAGAAGAGAGAGGTGCAGTGCAGTACAGAGTTAGTTATTTTCTTCCTATCCCACATTATTATTATATACACACAAAGTGCTACATCCAAAAGTGAGAAGAAGCGATGCGATATACCCTCATCCTCATCATTCTTCCTTCCTCGCTGTGAATAGATTGTTTACTTTCTTTGTACGTGATCTAATTTAACCGCTTCCTCATAAAGCGTCGTATCCTGGAACGTAATTAAAACTCGATTAGTTTTCTCGAAAGTTTCTTGGGATCCGCCACACTACAAAACTACTACACATACACAACTACATACTACCCATATTATAGTAGTAGTTTGCAGTTAGTTATACTATACGTGCGTAGCAATAAAAAACATAAACATTGTCTTTGTCTAATCAGAAACGCTGGAACAAAACAACGGAATAGGTAAACTAAGCGTGTAAATTCTTTGTTTCAGGGGAGAACTTATATAAAAGTAAAAGTTCCAAACTAGAAAGAAAGAAAATGTTTTGCAGAAAAATGAGGGCTGCTTTCGCCTTCTTCTTCCTCGCCAGAATAATGCATGCATACGTAGGTAGGTAGGTGCGTAGGTAGAAATGATTGTAATCTCCAACAAGAGAGACTAATTGGATAACTCGTACTACTACTACATACTAGTTGAGCGAAAATACATTCTTGCTGCTATGCTGCTGCTAGTTGTATAAACTTGATAATTAATTATGATGATACTGCTGATAATGTCTCGCTAATTACCAGTGGCAAATATAATAACTGTATAAATATCTAATAATTAGTTTTGAGCTTTGAGTTTTTCTTGTACTACTAATACTACATACCATAAACTAACTATATTTTGTGATGATGTTGATGATAATATGCAAAAATAGATGAGCTGTGACTATTAACTAAATTAAGCTTTTCTATGTAACACTTTTACTATCTCTATATAATCTACAACTCAAGCTTCAAGCATTGCATTTACTATGGAATAACATATTTGCAGTAAAATAAGTAGACTGACAGAGTAAACAAGGTGATGCTATCAAAATATCAAACGTCATTGCATTGGCAGTTTAGCTACTGCATTGCATCGCATCGGCGGGTGTTTTTCTTCTTGTGTTTCAATTTGGAAGGAAAAAGTAACTTTTACTCCTTCCTCTATTCTATTCTAACTGTTTATGTTTTAATGAACGATATTCGTGCTCAAACGGGAAATACAAAGAATTGGCAATCAAGTGAGGAGGGTTCTTCATCGACTGAACGATGCTTTAAGTTCAGTAGAGAAGAATACTATGCAGCTCCAGACGAATAGCATTAGTGTGATGGATGAAATCGATGATATTTACAGGTATACCATATAACCACTATTTACTTCTTTTATCCCCTTTTATAAATACCATGAATTGCGAGTCCTATGTAATCAAATCATACATTATAAACCATTCCAATAAAAATATGGGGTTTTGTCAGTTTTAAACATATATTTATAGTATTTATGCTTTGAAGCATGTTTTCTTTGTATATCCATTCAAATATTTACTTTCCGATTGGCTAAATATAGAAAGCAAATAACACAAACATAATATGATTTACGGGAGGCTAGGGATAGGCTAGGACTAGAATCTAAATGCAAGCAATGCAAGAAGATTTCCTTCCATCGAAGCAAGCTTAATGCTAAATGTAAGTTCGCCAAATCTATAAACTTTTTTTATTTAAGAATTGCCGATGTGGGCAGTCACTCAGCGATTCTTCTTCTTCTTGAGATGTAAAATGTAAGTTAAGAAAAGCAAAATTGAGAACCAACCTGAAACTTAAAGCTAAAGTGCAAAATTGAGGAATAGTAAAAAAAAGTAAAGTAAATCTAGGTAGGCATGATGTGATGTGATGATATTTGAGTTTCTCTTTTCTCTTCTGGCTTTCTGAATTTCTTTTTAGCCGAGACAGTCTGGCATGATGATTGGCAAGATATTATGTTTGTTGTGCTCAATTTAGGTACATATTGCATTCATAGAGGAAATCCTTTCGTATGAAACAGGCGAAGCACAAGCATATTCAACGAAACACACACACCACCATAATAACCCAAGGACAAGTAAAAGAAGAAGAAACTTTATGTTGGTATTTGCTTTGCATGAACATAGTTTTTCTTTCTTTCTTCGGTTTTATGACTTTTTGAAAAGATGAGTTACCAATTTTTTGACGGTATCTGCAATTTTATCAACATTTTCTTGGATTTCCCAACTTGATGTCATTAGGGCCATCAGTAATGGTAACACTGCTCATGTGCTATTGTATGAGCCAAGTTTAAACAACGACCCTGGACTAATAACACAAATTTTGAACATGGGCAGCAGCAGCATTAGCAATCTTTCTCCAACTTTTCAAAACTCCATTCGGCATTCTATTTGTTTTCTTTTCAATTTGTTACATTTTTCTTTTCTTTTTTGTTTAGACGTTTGTCGAAAGCTTTGAAGGATCGGACGGAATACTTAAAGAACGAAGTTGAGCGGTACCTGGGAAATGAACTGAAGCAACTGAGCTCACTCCGTACGAATTTAGATCAGGAAGTGGCAAATATCCAATCCAACTGTGAGTTAATAGAAAAGTATATGTTGGCAGAGAGTGGCTCAGCCGTGACCTGGCAGGACAATGAGCTCATGGACACAAAGGACATATTCTTAAAAACTATGGAGTTCATCAGAAACTTCGAGTATGAGCCGGGGGACTACGGCCGTAGAATAAAGTTTTCTACAAATCATGACCCGAACTCACTTGCATCTACTCTGAGCAACTACGGGGATTTACATCTGCCCCCTTCAAATGTTCAGAATGTGTTAGGGGGAGGAACTTCTTCAAGTAACACTCTGTCTCCCGGTGGACATAACATGAATCAAGGGCAGGGCTCAGCTTTAATGAGGAGCAAGTCGGATCACAGATTGACGATGCAGTTCAGGGGTCAGGTGGATGATGATGAGTGCCCAAGTTTTGGTAGTGGTAGAAAGTTTGGAGAACAAAGACCCATTCGAGCATACGGCCAAGTAGACGATGATAGTTGCGGAGGGGAACGGAAATCACGATTCCGTTCTAGATTCACGAGACATCTGGATACCTCGTTTGATGAGCCTGAAGCGCCTCCAAACAGAGTGAGATTCGACACACAACAACAACCTCCAGTGAAGGAAAGAGAACGTGTTCTGGATACAGAAGATGCTAGCAAAGGACCTCTGAGCGGTGTTACAAGACTCGCGGATAGTTCTCTGGTAATCCAGAGAATAGCTGAATCAGAGCGACCACCGAAACCTGCTCCACCACCTGTCCAACCCGTAGTACAGCAAGTCCAACCTAAGGTTACTGCAGCCCCGACCCCAGTCGCCCCGTGGAGGAATCGACAAATGAGCGAGGAAGATGAAATTGCCAAACAGAAAAAAGAAAATAAGGCTCAGGAAAAATCCACCAGCGGAGGAGCTGCAGTCCGTAGACAAACATCTAACGAACCACGAAGCCCTGGCTATAACACATCCACCGTTACTACTACAGCAACTGATGACCATTCGTCTGAAGTCCCTCAGCAGCATGACACTACGGCATCGAGTAGAGTACGAAAATTATCACCGGATAGGTATACGCAGAAGAAGCGTGCTGAGTCGGAGGATAGTGGAAGCACAAGCGAGTCCGCTTCCAGTTCTGGTTCCAGTCCCGTTGGCACAGGTTAGTCTTTTTTTCTCAGAGCCAGCCTTATATAAAAAAAAAGTTGTTGCATTTTCTTTTCTTAACTCTCCGTCTTCTCGTGTCTACCTTTTCCCCTTAAAATATAATTATCTCTTTTAAAAAACCAATGTATGTAGTAGAATGTGGAAAGAGAAAGTTGCTTACATAATACATATAGCTAACCTACGTCACTTAATGTATGTATGTATGTATGTTACACTTTATTAAGGAATGTACGTATGTTTATGTTTGTATACGAAATTTCTCTGTCTCAAGCCAAAAGCATGTATTATATAGCTAAAAAGAAAGAATTACAATATGTGAACTGATTTTTTTTGCTTCTGTTGTTCTCAGCGTTGCTCGTTCATTGTTGTCTGCATGAAAATCCGTCCATCGAAAAAAATATTGTTGTACTTTTTTTGCACTACCTACGCATACAGCAGCAGCGCAGCGGCGAGTAAAACTAGATAGTTACTTACATTAGGTACTTACATTATAAATTTTCCTTATCATCTTAATACGGCTACACAGCAGCAGCAGCAACCAAATTCTTATACAATCTTACAACAAGTGGAAGAAGTGGAGCAAAGTGTTTCCTTCTTTTCCTCTCCTATATTTATAGCGCTTCTTCTTTTCTTTCCCCAAAAGTGCCACTTTGTGTATTTCTCTGTGGACTTTTGTGACATAAAATGTATCTTCCAGCTAGCTATTCCGTTTTTTGCTGCTGCTGCTTCAAAATGCAATGGAAAATGGAAGCTAAAAGTAGCCGGAACCGTTTTAGTCTTTAGCAAGCTGTGATGTTAGGTTAGATATTTACACTTTGTGTACTGTTAAGAACTTTTAGCAAAATTTTCTGTATAAGAATTTCTGTATCGACTTTCTTTATATATCTTTGGATACTTTACATTGCATTGGCTTTTTTGGTCCAGTCTTTAAAAAAATCTCTATCTTTTCTTTCCCAAAAATGGAAATCAAGTTGACTTTTCTTCATATATATTTATGATCAGAAGAAGCTTCTTTCTTATTCCATTCATTTTAAAATAGTACTACCACTTTTCTCCACAGTTTTTAGTATGCATCTACCTAAAGAGTCAGTCGCTGCTTGAGTTAAACATTTAGCAAAAACTTAAAAAAAAGTAATTCTGCATCAGCTTATCGTTAGCTTAGGAATAGAAGCAAGCAAAAGCAACGCAGTTTATCTTTGTATCTTACTTTCTCCAAGTAAGAAGAAGAGGAAGTGAAAGTGACAAGAAATAAAAATTCCAAAAAAATATCCAAAAAGGGCGGAAACATTGATGGCACATATGTAAGTGTAAGTGAGAATGGGTTCCAGTATGCCGCTCGCTGTACTGTACATTATGCTTGTTTACTTCACTTTTTTCTATCACTATTTGTCTCATCCACCACCACCACCTTCTTTGTCAGTTTTTCTTTTCATTTTATCGGAAAAATAACACGATACAAACTATTCGCCCTCTTCAAGAGAGAGAAAGCAACAGAATAAGGTGGCTGAAAGTGTGTGGCATCGACATCGGCGTGGCGGTAGTGATTATAGGTTGACATGTCTCTAAGGGCGAAAAAATATTTTAGTGAAGGAAAGGAAGCAATAGAAATAGTACACACAGTACAGAACAGAACTATTTTTAATTTTCTTTATTATATTAGAAAGACACTTATCTTTCTTGCTGGCTTTCCGCTACCAATCTATTCTATGAGATGTTGTTATGTTGATGTTGGTGTCTGTCGCATTTTTTAAAAGTATGGCTGGCACTACAAAATTAAAAAATGATAGAAAAGAAAAGTTGTTGTCGCTACATATTTCTCTGTACAAGTAGTACACAGAACAGACATCTTTACACGGGAAGTAGCTTTTCCCATATTTTTTTAGATTTATCATCATCAGCCAACAACGTTATCTTCCTTTGAGAGAAGACGAGCGAGCGACAACATGCCAGCGCATCACTTTCTCTTCTCTCAACAACAAGAAACAGAATCATGAAGAAGGTTCCTTTTCATTTCATTCATGATGTCTTTTGCTACCAGTTTTATGTCAACTTCAAGTCGAGAACTAGAACCGATGCCATGCAAAAAAAAACTCAACAAAAATTATATGCTTGCCTTCAAGAAAACTGCTCAAGTGCATGTATAATAGTGAAAGCGGTGTACATCAGAAAATATTATATGATACTGCCTACCTAGAGTAAGCATCTTCGTCTTCATCTCTACCGTCTTACCTTAGTTGACTCTGACTGCAGCGTCGCGTCGGTGAAAACAAGTAGGTAGGTAGACATGTATTTTATAAGATTGTTGTTGCCAATGGTATAATTATAGTTGCAATGCAAATATGTATTATTAGTATGGAAAGTGCCAACACAGGACATACAAAAGACAGGTTATTATCATCATCGCCATGCTTTGCTTCTATTTAATATATTTATTTACACCGTTGCGTTCCAAAAATTGTGCACATACCTGAACAAACCCAATTTGTGCATTACAAAGCATTTTTTCCCGTCTTTAAAGAAAAAATTTGCTGAATAATAGCAATGTAGTAGTGCTGCTGCTGCTGACTACTTACCATTTTCACTTTCTTCCAACTTCCAACGCAACGTAGTATCAGTAGTGCAGTGGCTTACAAGCGACAACCTAACCTACATCATTCCATTTTTCATGAAGTTCTTTACCCTTTGCTGTCTTCTTTCATCATTTGAAGGCTTTTCTCTTCTTCTTTGCTGTAGCATTTCAACTCTTGCAGAAGCAGTAGCCTTTTCCAAGAACTTACATAATAATATATATCTACATACATTAAATTCTTTTTTTAATGTCTACTCAAGTTTATGATCATTGGAACAAAAAATAGCTGCTGTAATGCAACATACTAAAAAGGTATTATATTTATCAAGGTATATGATACCAGAAAAAGCAAAACTTTACTTTTGACATAATATTTAGTAGTGCTCTCCTCTTCATATTTTCATTAAATGATTACAAAGCTGCACAAAGAAAAAAAATATATTGTTGGGACAAAAATACGTAGAAAGTTGAAGCTGTCCTTGTTCTGTCAAGTTGACCATTTCATTAACTTGATGAAGCGTCCTATATATTATGAAATACTAAACATTATGGCTCCTGTTTGCAATCTTCTGAAGTTTGTTTAGGTAGATAAATGTAAGTGTTTCCATCAAAGTGAATCCACGTCAACAACAGCTCATAAACATTGCTATTATGTACTACTTACTTACATTACACAAACATTCCATTTAATTTATCAGTGTTTTGTCAAGTACTGTTGAAAGGAAAATTATGATGGAACGTAATTAACCTCTTCCTTTGTATGTTCATGTAAGTACTTGACAGAATAGAACAGAACTAGTAGATAGCTACATTTTTCGTTGTAATGAAAGCAAACTCAAATTACGTATGGAAGCACTTCTGTAATTATTACCACACACAGATAGCGAGTGATTGGTAGGCAAGGCGCACGTCTTCATTAGTAAATACCTTACTAATAAGTCTGAACTCGATGCTACGGGAAATTCTACTAATAATCATTCCGCATAGAACTTCATTTCGTTGGGGGAATCTTATCATCTTTGGTACTTACCTATTCGCACCATTTTAAGAAACTGGGGCATACTGGAACTCACAGAATCAAGGGATTGGAAATGTTAGGTATTATAATAACATGGTAGGTTTTTTAACTGCGACAATTTTCTTCCTTCCAAGCTTAAATTAACTTTTCGTATCATTTCTTATTATTTGATAAAAATAAAAATGAGTTATTTTTAAATTTCGTGGGTAAATTGTTCCAAAATTGAATTCATGCCTTAAGGAGATGCCCGTTCCAAACCACTGAACACATCAAATAAAAATTATTCTGTAGTTATCCAGCAAAGTAGTATATTATACATTACGCATTATTACTTACACAAAGTCTTCGAAGTAGCATTTATTTATCTAATTTAATTCCTGATTTGACGCATACCACATTTCTCTCGCCTCACTGTTCATCACTGAAATTATTATTTGACATACACAACACAATACATACAAAAATGTAATATGTGAGTTATTATGAAACTTTCACGAAATTAGATGATAAGTGCAATTACTTTTACCTCATGTAACAATGTAATTACTTTTAGTCATATTGAGTAAATCTACTGTACACATATTTCGGCTTCTGCATCAAACACTTTTGAAACATTCAGTGTCATTCGTCGTCCACAATCACGAACGAATGAAGTGTGTCCAATCCATACACCATACCACCACCGTAAGTACGTTAAGTTTCTTTCTTTCTTTTTTCTAAAAAAAGTGATCTCGTCTATTCCATCCGCTAATACTTAACCAAAAAAGTTTGTTTGACGCAATATCACTGACGCAATATGGTCCACAGTGACTTTTGAAACAAAAATTGATAGGCATTTTATGGACAGTTGCCTACAGTAGATTCTGTAAATACTTACATAAATATAATAGGGTTCACTTTGGTGATAAAATGATGGCTTCAACCCAAACAAACCAAGCAAGCCAGAGCTAATGTATTGTGTTTACTACTACTACTACCTCTTCTTCTTCGTTTCGTAGCGATTGCAAAACAGTAATAACCTTTAATGCTTTGTCAACATCAACAATTACTTGGCGTGGTCAATTTATTTCTTTAAATTTTACGTAACGACTTTACTTTGGTGAAAGTGGTTTTGCAGTAGTAGTAGTAATAGTGGGAGTGTTGTAGTGGTGGTGTTGTGTAAGTAAAAAAAAGAGTTTTAAAAAGTAGTTTCGTTTTCGTTTCCCATTCTTGCTAGAAGCAAGAAGCAGTAGCAGCCGCAGCAGCATCTCCTCTTCAGCAGCAGGAACACATTTAGTAGATCGAAAAGTCAGATAAAAAGTTATAGTTTTTGCCGACGACGAATTCAATTCAATATATTGTATTGAGGAGGAGAAGGTTATTTACTCTCAAAGCGCCATTACTAATACACTGGAGACCTGCTATCATTTCATTTCATCGTTAACTTATTTGGCCTTCTTCTTTCTCTCCCTCCCTTCTTCCTTTTACTTATTTTTTTTCTTGTGAGCTTTTTTTTAATAAAACAAAAATCAAAACTTTGTAGTGGCATTATTTTTTCTCCGTTTTCCCACTCACTCTCCTCACTCAACATCTATTTCATCTTTTAGAAAGTAGGGAAAAGGCAACCAACAAACCCTGAAGCTTTGTATGGTATGATGATGGGGAGAACTCAGAGCTTGGAGCTCACAGAGCTCAGCTCTTTTCTCTCTTTAAGTAGAAATGCATATTATTGTGACAGTGTCTATGCTTTTCCGTTTGATTTCAAATGTGTGTGAGAAGAGAAGAGAAAAAAATGTTTTTCAGCTCTTTCTCTCTCCTTCAATATCTTAAAAGCGAGAAAAACCTCTTCTGTCTCTCTCTCTCTTTGGCCGTATTGTGTATGTTCATGTTCCTTTCTTTCATTTCTTTGAAATAATAGCAGCGTATAGCAATGGTAGTAGTACTTGTAGTTAGTAAACTGAAACAACTTTGCAAAAAAGTAAGTGGACAATAGAGAAAGCAATGGAGACAAGTAGTAAATGACGGCGAAAGTACAAAGGCTCCTTTCTTTGCTGACTCTGACTGAGGAAGCACAGGAAAACGCTGTAATGTGAGCAAGTAAGTGAGTGAGTGACTAATATGGAATGGGGGAATGAGAATATTACTATTTCTTTCCATAGTAGATACACATCACATCACAATATTAGTTGTTGGTTTGAAGTGTTCCTTTCCTCTTCCCCTCTTCCCCTCTGCCACTCTTTTTTTTGCGAAAAAGAAAAAAAAGAAAAAGGGCTGGCTGTACTGTGTAGGATGTATGTTAAATGTAACTTTTTTTATGTGTGTTCTTGGGAATGTATTGACATTGTTCGGCATTTGTGACTGTGCCTTTATAAATTCACAGGAGGTTTCCCTCCCGTGATTGAAATAGCATAAAATCAGGGATAACTCTATCTCCCTGGCATAAAATAAAGAAAGGATAGAATGGAAAGGGGGAAAAGAATGCCCTATAAGACATTGATCACTATTCTACCATCACCAAAAAGCACTTCTGCTGCTGATGCTGTTGCTGCTGCTCCAAACAATCTACTGAAGGCTAAATCGGCACTAAATTTCTCATCACTATATTGTTTTCTGGAGAAAAGCATAAAAACGCTGGAGGGCTGACGATGATGATGCGATGAGATGTGATTCTATGTGAAAACTCTTCTTCCGTCTTTGTCTCTCTCTCTCTCTCTCTGTCTCATTCTGCTTTGGTTTTGTTACGACTTCGATATGCAATAGCAATACATAATAGTTTAAAAGAATGGACAACACACAAAAGCAATATATAGTTGGTCCTTCTTCATCTTCACATAGAGACGAAACGAATCTCGTTATGGTGGTTGGTGAATAAAATGAGAATTGTAGCAGAATTGTGTGTAGTAAAAGTAAAAACAACAAAAGTCCGGCTGCAAACACTAGATTGGATGATGTACACACAAGTGAAAGTAAAAGTAAAAGCGTAGAGAAGGGATAGATAGAAATACGCTCTAGTCTCACAACAATGCTTAAGACATCAAAAGGGATGATGAGTGCTCAGAGAAGAGAGAAATCGTAGAATGGGTGAGCAAAAAGGGAATTTCATTTTACGTGGAAAACACAATAAGTGTGTTATGGAGCTAGTACCTCTTCAAAATTTCTTTGTTCTCGAATTCAATTATAAACACATACTTCCCTTTTCTTCTACCTATACGTGCTTGATCCACATAGTACAGTACAGACGCAAAGCGGGGACAAATAGAGGAAACTTGAAACTTTACTAAAATAGAAAATGGGTGTCTGAATTTAAATACTTCCGTTTAGGTACATATTAACAACCATTTTGGTTATGATGCGATGCATGCACGTATCATATGAACTGTCAAAATTATATCGCATAAAACAATCTTTATTATTATTATGGACCTAATGTTTAGTTATTTTACTGTACAATCTTTAGTATTTTACTGTATTTTACTGACACATCGCTCCACCACAGAATGGAATACATTTGAATGAACTTTTACTATGATTTATATCTGACGAATCAGCAAAATTTTTGTCCATTATTATATTGCGCATTCAAATAAGTAAGACGAAGAAGAAAGAAAGAGAAAGCTTCTCCTCCGCCTAAACTAGACAAATTTCTCTTGTTTCAATAATCACTCGAAAAAGTCTGGAAGAGAAAAGAGAAGAGCTGATCTTTTGCTTATGTTTATTCAACTCACATAATATAATATAGTCTCTCAAACAAAGCTCGAGTGTGAATAGGCAAACAAAGCTAAAGTATAAAGTGTGCTGCTGCTGGCCTTTTACTATAGCGGATCTTTACGATTCTACCGCTCTGCCACTACTGCGCTACAAAATGTCTGTTCAGTGAAAATGAGATTATTAATAAAATGGTTGAATGGAGAAGAAGAAGGGCTAAGATTTTCTGAACCAGCAGCGATAGCGATAATAGACCTCTTGTAGAAAAGGACCACTGCACTGTTTCCCAATATGTACTCAACAATAGATAGCGGGGCTCATTGTATTTAATATTCTAGTGTGAAGGAGAAGGGTAGATTAGAATTTCTGATCATGATGATGATGATGATGAGAAACGCCGCATATCAATGGTTCCATTTGACTCCTCAAGTCAAGTGGATCCTTTAATGGCGATGATGATACTATTTTAAGGCTTCTGCGACAAAAGCAAACTTAACTGTTACTACCATGAACCACGCACAGTAAACTCATACTTTTGGGAGATAAGATACTTTGTAAATAATATTATTATATACTAAAAACTGCTTTAATGCTTCAGCGGCAAGGACAATTTCCGCCACTATAGCCAAAATAATGCGCTTATTTTAGAGATATAAAAGAACATTGAGATAAACGTGGGCGTTTGATTGTCTAATTCTGCGACTGAAAAGGATGAGCGCAAACTATAACATAAATACATGCACTTATTTATCAGTAAAATAATACTTACAAAATAAAATCAATGAGCAATTTTGAAACTAAGAATTGATAACTCACAAATAGCATGAAATTATACACGTTACGGATTTAAGATCCCAGCACAAATCTTTCTTGATAAGTAGCTTCCTCTTAAAATCTTAAGACAAGAAAGATTCATAAAACATAAAACGGTTAAAAGGATTGGAGGAGAAATATGGAATTGAATTAAAAAACTTTCTTTTGTTTGTAGTAGGCAGTATCACATGTTCCATGCCCTGGTTCTAGTATGTACCTAGTATAGATAGTGGAAGAGATTCGGTTTAGCGTGATGGTAATTTGCTGTGGGAGTACGACAACTTCCCCTTCACATGTCATATGCATAATTTTAAAGCATATATTACAAAAGGATAGCACTAATTTAGTAATGGCTTTCGTACATGACTTCTAGGAAGCTTGATCTCCAACTCTGGGAAAGAGAAACTACGAATTTTACATTAATGAAAAAAATGAAAATCTTACTGAGCAGTAAAGAGAAAGAAAGGCAGCAAGACAGAGTTTTAGACAGAAGAGGCGTGGCGTGGTCGTGTTAGATATGCCATGAGACCTTGTTGTTAGTAAAGCACAGTCCATGCCATATTAGAAGAATAAGAATGAGTAAAACGGAGGCGTTTTGCAGAAAAACACATTAGATATTCTTAAATGATGATTTTAGCAAATTCATTTGCATTTTCTTTCGTGAAAATGGGAGAAAAGTGAAAGATTATTTATTAAAATGGAAGGAGAAAATGTACGTGCTTCTTTTCTTTTGACTGAGCAAGTAGTGCAGATAACAATGAAATGGTGTTTTGTAAAGTAAATGTAACTTTTCATAAAACATGACCCCCTCCATGTGTAAATGGAAGGAGGACACTACACATTGAATTAAAAGCTACCTGTTGATACCATTTTATTATTCGTTGATAATAACAATAATAACATAAGTAAATGGCATAACAAAGTATTTGTCTAAAAGAGCAAGAGTTTCATAACATAACATAATATCTAATTGATGGTTGTTGTACTGTACTGCGTATTGTATTATTAACAATTTTGTTAAAACATTCGCTCATTATTTTTCCTCGCATGGAATCCCCTCTTGTGCATGACCCTTTGTAAATGATATGAATTCTAGGAGCTATGTTTTCAACAGAAGAGGTCAAAAACCGTTTCCTGAGCAAGGCGGATGGTGGAACAGGAACCGCTGGAGCTCATCGTAAGGACAGCACCAGTTCAGTGGCCAGCTCTACTACTGGAACCAGCTCCAATACCAACAGGTCTCGTCCGTATCAAAGCCGTTTCACTAAGCCCCCAGAAAAACCGGCTGAGCCTGCCAAAGAAGAAGAGGAAGAGGAGGAAGAGTCCAGTGAAAGTGAAAGTAGCGAAGAAGAAAGTGAAGAAGAGTCTGACTCTCCTCCACCAACCCCACCTAAAAAGACAACTGTTCCGGAATCACCGAAATCAAGGATGGAAAAGACAGATATTGGTCCACTACTAGCGAGAAGTGCGAATGCAAGGGACTCCCCAACAACGAGTAATACAACTGGTTC
>JAHZNJ010002291.1:0-10593 GCA_027744475.1 Lepidocyrtus cf. sotoi NNG-2020
AAACCGGTTGGGTGGTCGTCGAGTTGGTTTGATTTTATAGCGTCTGTCTGCGTCTGCTCTTTCTCCCGTTTGTCTCATACATTGGATGGACATAGAGTCGAAGTCGAATGCGTATTGCGAATATTGCGATTGCGAATCGACTTGGCTGCATAAATAGCAAGATGAAGTAAAATACCAAAAAATATGCAGTTTTTTTCTAGCGAAATAGTCGCATGCTCCTTAAATGATCATTTCGCAAGTTGTTTGTAAACAAAGGCAAATACAAATACTTATCCTGTCTATGTTATGTTTTGGTTTTCGGCTAATTCGGCGTGCTAAATTCCATTCCAGGAATTGAGGGAACTCCGTCGCTAGAAAAAAACTGCTTGTAGTTGTGTGCTTTTTGCTTGCCGTACACTTGCTTTGCATCTCATGTAATATATCTATCTCATCGATCATATCATCAAGCAAAAAAGCTTGTTTCATTCATTCAATCGTTTCATAATGCTCCTCTCTGCATTTTTTCCTTCTTTTCTGCTCGCTTAATTTTGCACTTTTAAATGCACTTTCTTCTCGTGTCGTCGTCGTATCGTCCGTCGTGTCTCTCTCGTGCTCGTGTCATGTGTCTATAGATCATTTATGGTATAGTATGTACTATGTAATATGTATCATCAAGAACAGCGCAGCGCAGAACAAGTTTTAGCTCCATAATAATGTGCTCTGTCGACTCTAGCCTAGCTACTACGAGTTAGTTATCGTAATTCGACTCTCTCTCGTCTTGACTGTCTCGACTCGACTCGTTTGTTTTAGACTTTCATTTGTATTTACAAGAAAATATTAAGTAAAAGGTACTTACTAATCGTTAATTTAAAAATTTAATCATTACATTTTAATCCCTTATTTTTAGTCGTCAAACAGCTGTTTTCTGTTACTTTCTGTGACTAAACACTAAATCGAATACCGAATCGTTTTGATTTTCAGAGTCAACAATCAAGAAGAGGTAGAATGGCTGCAATGAAGATGCGAGGAAGTCACAAAAATCAGGTGCTCATTCCTGGAGTTCATCGGTTTGGTCGGTCGAAGATGTACCATAAACGGGGTATTTTTATCAAGAAAGCGATCAAACCTACTCCAAACACGGTTGAGGTGAGTCTTGTTCAGTTATTTCTGTTTGCACTTCAATGCAGTTGTTTGCCCTTTAGAGTTTGAAAGTTCAAAAATGCTAAATGTATTTCATATTATTTATTTGCAGCCTTCCGTAAAGAAGCCTGTTTACATTGAGAAGGCCATTGGAGGTAACCAAAATGGAGGAACTCGACAGGTTCAACCGAAGAAGTCGAAGAAATATCATCCTACTGCCACCGCAAAGAAAACGCGCCCTTCTCTCAAGCAAATTGGATCTGGGAAAGGTGCCAGTGCCACCACCAACGCGCGACGAAAGATACGTTCTTCTTTAAAACCCGGAACCATCTTGATCCTTGTTGCTGGTGTGCATGCTGGAAAGCGAGTTGTACTGTTGAAGCAGTTGGCTTCCGGATTGCTGCTCATTACGGGTAATACTTCAACTTTACTGCTAAATCAAAGTCTGTTTCGTAGTCTTTTTAGTTTTACTTCATACTTTCTATTTGTTTTTGTACGTACGCTTTAGGTCCTTTTAAGATAAATGGCACCCCACTTCGTCGCATCCACCAGCAATATGTGATTGCCACGTCAACTCGTCTGGATATCTCTAACGTTGCAGTTCCATTGAATTTGAATGACGATTACTTCCGCCGCGATAAGAAAATGCTTCAGAAGAAACGTCGTCAGCAGAAGGGGAACATTTTTGCTGAAATCCAACCTTATTATCAGCCTAGTTCGAGTAGGAAGGCGGACCAAGTAAGTATCGTAACGCAAACGCACTCGTAATAAAACATAACGGTTTTCTGGTTTTGAATTTGTTTTAAAACGTATTGTATTCAGTTTCTTTAATGTGTTATCTTTTTAATCATTTCATAGCTGAAAGTTGACAAAGGGATCTTGGAGGCTATCAAGGGAAACAGGCAAAAAAAGCTACTTTTCAAATACCTGGGGACTTCGTTTTCTCTTCGATCTGGACAGTACCCACACAAAATGAATTTCTAAAGGAAGGTTTGCTTCTATATTTGAACTATTGAAAGTTTATTGATTGTGATTTGTGATTGTGTTTAATGTCTTGTCAATAAAAAACTCTTTTAATGCTAAAATATTTAATATTGTATACCATTTTCCCTTTTAGTGTATGATAGCTCAAGCATACCTGTGTTTCATTACGTTTTAACTCTATCTGTATCTGTAGGCTAGGCAAGTTCAGGAATAACTAAGTAATCAAATAGTATAGTCAATTTGATTTCATAAACATGATTTTGTCAATATTTTTCTATCCTTCATTATTCATTACGTAAAAATAACGCAATTTCAGCAGTCATCCTTCTTGCATTATATAAATTGGTCACCATTGTTTGCATTCCATTAATGTTGTATTTGCACTTAAAATATTCCCACACCAAATCGATAATAAACCTTTGCAAAGACACTCAACAAAATCCGTTCTTTCATACTTGTGCTTGGTACTTTGGTAAGACGTCCAAAAGTCCTTAAAAGTTTCATCTGCATCCATTCGATCTGTGTAAAACACCTGAAAGCATGTAAATGATTACAAAACTACGATTAGAATCTAAAAAGGTTCACCACCACCTCTTCCAACATCATAAAGTGCTCTCTGATAGCATCACGAAACACATTAAACTTTATTTCACCGGAGCATTTTACCTTCTTTGTTGCCCCTTTCGAATAAAACTTGTTAATTCCAAGGATTCTCCTATTGCCCCACATTACATTGCAAAAAAATGGTTTCCACAAACCATCATTTGCTTCCTATTTACGCTTCTCGACCTTTTCTGGGTACTGCGAGACATCCGATTAACATTGCCTTCAGATCTGAAGAATCCTTCGATGATATTTCAATTAATTGCGACGCTCTTCACTTCACTTTATAAGATGAGCCTTCACAAGTATTTTTGGTGCAAACAGAACGACTTCGTAAATCTTGCTAACTTCGTTTTGTTCAATGAAATTGAATCAAGTTCCAACAATGGTTATCTTAAACATAGGAAGAGATGTTCGAAACTGGCTTATCCTCTGCTAATTTTGTATTCTGGAGTTGGATTGTTCTTCATATTTATTTGTTCAATGAAATTGAATCAAGTTCCAACAATGGTTATCTTAAACATAGGAAGAGATGTTCGAAACTGGCTTATCCTCTGCTAATTTTGTATTCTGGAGTTGGGCTGTTCTTTATATTTGCAGGGAGAGGGATAACAGCTTGGCCTGGGAACGGAAATCTATTAAATTGGGAGAGGAAAGGTTGGTGGAATGGAATGCTGAAAGCTTCTTACTTCAATTTTCTCATCTCGTTTAAAAAATATTCTGAAGTGAACTGGAAATGGGTTGTGGGACTCTTTGGGGCAATCGGATTCTTTCAAAGGTAAAATCAGAAGAAAATAGTGACTGTGACTATATACTTACCGTCTTCTCGTACCCAAAACCCAACATATTAACTTCCGATTAATTTAATTAAATAGGCGTCTCATGTCCAGCTACGGTTACTACTTCAACTTGATTTGTGCTCTTACCCTGCGTGCGTCTGTGAAGGATTTCGTTTCATCTCTGAAAACGAAAGAAGAATCATTTCTAAAAATGGAAAACTTCAAATCAAAATGGGAGAAAGCTCAGAAAGAGTATTCGCAATTGAAAATCCTATCAAATATGATAAATCATCCATTTGGGATGAACATGACTTGGTTTCTGGCCCTTTCAGTCGTCTACTATACTGTTGCATTCAATGAAACGTTTTATCAAGAACGGAAAATGGACTGGGTTAAGGCGATGCACTTGATATTTTACTTTGTAAGCACGATCATCGTCCCAATCGTGTGCGCTGATGTAGCTTCGCAGGTACTTATTTTGTCAAAATAAATAATTAAAGTATGGTTTAATAATTTTTCAGTAGGTTCTTTGAAAATGAATTCATCCTATCTAGATGCAAAATTTTAAAGAATGGATTTTGAGAGAAGGAGCGAGTTCGGATGCCTTAGCATTCGGAGAGCTATCTGTAATTGTGAATGAGTTGGACTCAAATATTGTTGCAATTAAGGCAAATGATGCTTATCCCATCACTATTCCATTGATAGCGAAGGTAAATTAAGAATTAAGAAAAGTTAGCTGCTAATTTTTAAACTACTTTCATAATACCTTACAAACGGTTATGATCTTTAAAATTAAATGTTCTGTGGAAATAGATATTCTTGGCTACTGGAACGTATTTTGCTGTTTAGTGTGCAATTTTAAAGAAAACTTTAAAACAATCAAACGTTTCGCACAGTTTACTCAATAAGGTTTATTGAAATTCAAAATGTAATTGTATTAATTTGTGTTAAAAAATTACAGAAATAAAACGATGTATCATATAATCCATCATAACCAATCATTGCGCATTGAACGTCCTTAACTACCTTATGGGCTGCGAGTTGATACGATCTACTTTATAACTTATAACTCTTTCTACTGCATCCAAAAAAATCCCTAGCATGAGAAATCAAAAACTATTTGTGTTGAGTGGATGCTGCTGCGAGCATGGATGAACGAAATTGGATGAGAACAATGAGATAAGTGGATACAGTGTTGAGAACCTTAAAAACACAAACATTTAAACAGTTTAATGTCCCCATCAGTTAAAATATAATATATCTAAAAAACTATAATATACTTGACTTGCCTTAAATATTGTGCTTCGTTTAATCTGAAAACAATGCGAAGCAGTCACTTGAAAAGGTTGCGTGATCCTGTTCTTTTCCAGAATATGACGTAAGACAATTTCTCCTTTCCCATTGTCCTGTGCGCTATCACGAACTAAGTAATTATTGTTTACATTTGATGCATGAAGCTTCACAAAAATCTGGAGAATTAAACTGTTGATGCGGCCAGCCTAAACACAATACAATATCAAATTAAAAATTACATTTTCGCTGTGTCATTATCTCACAATGCCCCCAAATAATTAATAAATCTTCTGCAACTCACTTGCTTGTCACTTTCGTAAACTGCGTTATTCACACAAAGAAACCTTAATATTATGCAAACACACTCAAATTTAGCAATTAGCGAGAGCTCATCAGAATATCTAGACATTACCCCTTCAGTCAAGGTCAAAGCGAAAAATGTGGACAGACTTAAAGTGACGATCCACACAAAATAGCTGACAAAAATTACAAATCCCACCATTCCCTCCAAAAGCTTCCAGATTCTTACTAAATCGTTATAATACCTCAGCAAAACCTCCAAATTTACATTTAAATTTCTCCCCATCTGTTTCTTGAGAATCATTTCAAGCTTCAAATTAAATTGGACAAGCCCGTGCTTCAGCCAAGTAATCAAAATCAGAACAAAAAGGGAAAGAGCATCAGCCGAATACAACTCCACAGAAAATGCCTTTGAATACTGCATAAACTTTTCGTGCCAGAGACGCTCCCGTTTGATTCTCTTGTACCAAGCGGAGATCAAAACTTCGAAAATGTGGGATCTTAGAAAACTGGCAATAACGGTCAGGATCATTACAATCACGAAGATTCCACCGCTTATGGAAATTCGCTGGCGTTTCGTTTCCGGGTGGCTCCGAGAAAATTCTTGCATTGCCCCAATTATCAAATTAAGTCGATCTCGATACCTTTTAAAAGGGAGGAGGTCCATCAGAAACAAAACTACGCGGAAGAGGAAGAGGAGAATCATAACGAACATTGGAGTGACCAAGTACACCAGTAGAACCAGAATACGGGCTCGGAGCTTCTGAGTTGCTGAACGATTTTCACAAAACTCTTTTACTCGCAACTATTTGCATTTTTACGAAGGAGAATGAGTTTTGGAGGCAAAGATAGGTGAGATAAATTAAGAAAAGTCTCCATAGTTTGTATGGAGCTGTGAAAAGACGAGATTTCCCGAGGAGACGTTCTGGGCATAGGCCCATGGCTGCTGCGTAAATTTTTAGGAATAACACTTTCGCCATTTTAAAAAACGTTTGTAATGGAGTATTTTTATAGGAAGGAAATGATGTACCTTTACTCCAAATTAAAGTCAAGCTCAACTACTTCATAGTTAGATTTGCTTAAATTCGCATTTTTATCTCATGTCGACATTTCACATGGCAAAGTGCTTCCCATTGTGCCGATAAAAGTGTTTTGTGTGCTTATCTCGGTATTGTAGATTGATGAATGAACAAAATGCTCATGGACTTAAAAGTGTATTGCGTAATTGTGCTAAATTGAAATTATTTACTATAATAATATTCTTTTTACGTTAACCATTATAATATTAGATAATAGGACAGCTTTTAGTGGTAGATGTTGATATTGAAGCAGAATATGTACTGCTAACATTCCATTAAAGTTCATTTCCAATTCTTTGGCTGACTTTTCTTTATTCAGGATTCATATTTTGCAAAACTTGCATTGTCTAAAGATGCGTTGTCGTCATTTCCTGCAAGTCAACCTTTTTTGAAAGATTAAAAGAAGTAACTCAGAATGTTTTTTTAAAATATTGGGGCAAATTCTTGTGAATTCCAAAATTCTTACTTAAAGTCAAAAATCAGGACATTTACTCATACTCATTCGTATTTACTGTACTAGATACATTGTATCATTCATTATCATTCATCGTCATCATAACGCGACGACGACGTCATAGGACAAGCATAGAACAACCGTAGCAGTTTCTTTGGGATTAAATGGAATGAATGAGAAAAATATTATAAAAAGAAGAAATGTTACAAAAAGCTCAAATGCTCAAGGTTGTCCACTATTCACCTCTCTTAAAATATAATTCGCATAATTGAATTGAAGTAGAGATTGATTGCGTAATATTGTTTTGCTATTTCTTGGATATTATTTTACTACTTGTAAAATATCATGAATAAATAAAAAAGTATGATGAATCTGATCACAAGACATACATTAAACTTAAGATTCTTGGCATTTTTGTTACTTTTCCTCATTTTTTTACAGAAGAGATCAGCACATCAACTCTTCAGACCTGATTGAATTAAGCAGCAACAACAATAGCAGTTAATTAAAACTAAACGGCTTAATCTGTTAGTTTTACCAATTTTTGCAAAATCAAATACTAAAAATGGCACTGCCAACGAAGGAGGAACAATCTCTTATTGAAACAGTAATCAATATTTAAAATCACAGTTAAAAAAAGTTATTAAAACAACTAAAGTATTATGTTTAGCAAATATTTAAGAAGCATTTTTATTTGTTTAGTTCCGTATCAAAGTCGCGGATATTTTGACAGACGAACAAACCAAAGATGACATGTTCCTTGTGAGATGGATTCGAGGTTTGTGTTAAATTAGTGCAAATTATAAATGCAAACAATTGTTCTTCGAGCCACTCATTAGAGTGCAGCATTAATTAGTATTTTGATAAATTAACATTTTGAAATTCCATGCAGCGCGAGACTTAAATGTAGATAAGGCTGTGGATATGTTGCAAACTGTAAGTAAAGAATGCGTAATTAACAGTAATTAAGCTTAATTTCCAAATGTTTAGCCATTTCCCCTTTGTTTTAACCCAAACCTATCATTTAATTAGGCAGTTAAATGGAGGAAAGAAAACGGCTTGGATGATCAAGTTATCAAGGAACCTATGGACGCATTTTACTACGAGAATTATCCTTGCTACATTGACGGGATGGACAAGGAGGGAAGGCCAGGTAATTAATATAGTTACACTAAATTGCAATAGTAATTAAAATCATCCCTAATTTTCTTTTTTATTGCCAAATTCAGTTTACACTTGCGACATTGGGAAATGGGACGTAAGAAAAGTTGTTAGGGAAGGGAAATGTCAAGAATTTCTATCATACCTTACGGAACGCTACGAAGAAATTACTAGAGCAATACGGAAAAGTTCTGAAATGCATCCCCCCGCGGAAGAGGGAATGCCTCCAATCACCCAAATTAGATCTGTTTTTAATTGGGATGGTTTCGCGTGGTCTCAACTATTCAGTTTCCAGACTGTGCAGACCTTCCTCCAACTTGGAGCACTTTATGAGACGTATTACCCAGAAATGCTTCACAGTAGCTATTTTATTAACAGTCCAGCTTTAATTTCGACAGTAATGAAACTACTTAAACCGGTAATGGCTCCGAAAACGATGGGAAAGATAACTGTAATGGGAACGAATAGTGAAGAGTGGAAGACGGCAATTTTAGAAGTAATTGACGAGGATCAAATAAGATCACGCTTTGGAGGGACAAAGGAGGAGAACGGGATTAATCCATTTCTATAAAGTATTTGTGATTCTTGTTATCGATAGACAAATAAGATGTTTTAGAGTAAAAAAAAACTTGCATGATATGCCATCAATTTTTTAGTTTTTCAAACCGTTTTAAAGTAGCGATAAAAATTATCTAAGGAAAACATTAATGTCTTTTTGCTGACCTATCGCTGTACGTTTGCTTTTGGTCTACATTTTACAGGTAATTAACAAAATGTAATAAACAGCCTAATAAAATAGTTGCGACTAATTAGTACCTATATTTATAGTCGCACTAGCAGAAAGCTATATTTGCATCAAATACTTACGTACATGTACATGTAGTACATTCAAAATTCGAATAAAATTCAGACAAAAATGTAATTAGTGAGACAACCAGACAGCTAATTATATACCTATGTGTTATTTCTGGAGTTGGTCAGTTATATTTTATTCGATAAGAAATTGTGCCTGTTTTCCTCTCCTCGGATCTGTATCGTTATGTCACCAGAGATATAGAAATCGTCGTCTAAGAATTTTAATTAAAAGAATGCGGATAGTGCGGAATATTTGCTCAAGGACCCTTAAATAATGATTCGATTTATATTTTCACTTCAACTTTAAACAAACGTTTTTAATTCAAAGTAGTTCTGAATACATTTGCGTCAAATATTTGTATCCAATTCAACTTATGTAATCATTACTTTTTCTGTTTCTCACAAACTAATCCTTTCTATGATATTGGATTGATTGATGGCAAATTCATAATAATTTATATTTTAGACGCTTTCATGAAGGTTATATGCCGACGAGCTCCTAATTAGATAGCGAAACAAAAGCTCTACTTTCTCTACCCAAAATAAAAAGGCAGTCTCTTATTACCCCAAAATTCTGCTTTGACTTGTTTGGTATGTTGACGGCTGCACTTGCACTAACCATCAATAATTGTTTCATAATCAAAATCAAAGACATTATAAAGACTAAAAGTACGAATTCAATACTTCATCGTCAGCGTGAAGTTTGCTTGGGAATGCGAATGGGAATAATTGTAAACTTTTTACAGGAAAAGATAAATTTTCTTCTTTCACATTTTTAATTCTGTTAATGTGAATTGCAACGAACTGTGCAATAAATACTTCTGATTCGATTCGCGTAAAATAACCTGCTCCTTTATAATACTGTCTAGTAGTAACTCTTTCTTACATTAGCTTCACCAGAACAGAGTAAGTAATTAATACACATAAAAGAAATAAATTAATATGAAACTCTGATAATTTGAAGTCCAGTGAGAGTTAATCATAATCATTATTATTCTTAATTTGCAAGAGGTATTACTAGTACAAACCAGCGCCTTACGTCATGCCATAATTTAAAAACAAAAACAAGTTTCAAATTCCAGATTTTGTGACTGGAGTTGGCCAGCTATTACTACCTTTTCTTGATAAGAAGCCTTAATGTTTTGATAAATCCTTTGTTTTCCATACGCATTAGTATATCTCTATGCTTTTCTTCGGCTGAAAGTGATACCTCTAATTAATTTTTTGATTGAGGAAAAGAAAAGTGACAAAATTTAATATACAATGTAACCCATATTGCACGCATTATTGCATTTATGAACATCAATATGTTTACCAGCCAGAACAAAATTTCTTTATGTGTATAAATATTGAAGGAAAATCTGTAAAAACCCATCAATTGCCTTCTTAGCTTTATTTGGAGTCGCTACTTCACTCTAGAATCTACAAATCTTTGATTTCAAAGACTCCAAATCAAAGATTTTGAGGAAACTAAAGTTTCAATCAAATCTTTTATCCATCATGAAGTCCGTCATCGCAGTTGTAAGTACTTACTAAAAATGGTTTCCAATATTTTTACGAATCCTTTTACAAATGTTTTTAATTTGTTGAAGTTTTTTAATGTTTTTGACAAAGAAACTTTCTTTCGTTATTGCAGACTCTTTGTATTGTGGCTGTTGCCTACGCTTGTGGTATGTATTATGTAGTATGCAAATTCTTTATACGTCCTCCCGTTTTCGTTGTATTGGATTAGTTTTACCACCACGGCCACCTCCATCTCCATTACCTACTGATGCCCCGATTGGTAATGCCAGTGTTCCTGTTAACGGAACCGATTCCAATGTGACCACACCACTACCACCAGGAGTAGTGCCACTTCGAGATGGACGTGACATCAGGATTGGAAGGCCTGAGATTCTTGAAATCTTGCTTCCCAGGAACGATTATTATTACAGCAGAAATATTGAAGTCACAATTTAAAAAATAT
>JAHZNJ010002292.1:0-10172 GCA_027744475.1 Lepidocyrtus cf. sotoi NNG-2020
AATGTAAGCCAAGACCACTTTTTTAATTCGAGGTTTTTCTTTTCTGGTACGATAATAAAAGAAAGAAGGCAAAGAACCAGGGAACTTTTGCAGAGAAAACAAGCTTAATCAGAGAAAACCATCCGTAGTTTTTAAATTATTTTAATTAATTCGGATTTGAGGGTCACCGGATACGCGGTGACGCTCGCGCTCGCTGCTCCTACATACAATAAAAGGAAACTGTGTTTACAGATGAAGGTGCATTTTTCTGTTTAAGTAAAACAAAACCTCATTGACAAAACGAACTCAAGAGAGCTCGAAGGAAGAAAGAAGATAAAATATTTTAGTTTCAAGAATTGAAAAACCTTTTACGAAGAATCACGTTTTGGGGCAACGCGTGTTTTTGTCCTTCCTTTGTGGTGGAGTTTAATTTGTACTTATTAATCTCAATTATTGATAAATTGACAATAGGAAGAGATTATGTAACGATTCGAGTTCAAGATTTGATTTGAAATTGAATTGTTTCTTTCATGTATCGATATTATGTCCGTTTTCTCGATTCAGAATTTTGTTAAAACTTTTGTAATTTCACAACCGACAAACCTTTTCTTTTAGATTCGTGTACCATTTTGTAGTAGTAGATCTACGGGTCGTCAGAAGTTTCTCACCCTAAAACACTTAAAATATGATCAGAACAATGTGAATCATTAATTTTGAGAAATAATTTCATAAAAGCAAGATTTGCATAATATGAGAAAAACAAGCGGAATTAATTAACATCTTTGTCTACGATTTTTGATTTTCGTTTTAACGAAATTGCAAAACAATTTCTTTCTTCGATTGTAAAAGGGTAAGTATTTGTGACAAATCAAATAGGACAAATAATTTGTCCTATGTACTACTATTTGATCGGTGAACGGTGACTCTTTAGAATATTACGCAATGAGCGAATTTCATTCATACCTACCGATACCGAATCATTTTTATCAATTCACCCCAATACGCGCATCTTACTTACTACGATGTAATTTTATGAATGAACAATGAAAAGACCTTTGTTGGTTCATTTATAATATGCGTCGAGCCTGCCATACCACATAGCTGCAATTTTGAATTGTCACCTAATAAAACTGTGACCTGTTGTTACAGGTCAACGGGAACGAATAAACAGACACAATAACCTTTGCAGAACTTTTATCTACTCGATTGAGGTAAATTCTGAAATTAAATACTTCACCTACATTTCAGCTTCCAAGCCAAATTGATGACGTGTTTTATTTATATTTTATTTATACACATTTCTGTATAAATAAAAGGTTTACTCAATCTGCCGTCTTTTGTATGTCGATGCGGATCACTTGCGTTCAATCAGTTTTTGCTGGCTCCAACAACATTTTTACAACTTTATCCATTTTTAGACTGGAACTTACTTAAAAGCCATAGTCGTAATAATAAATAAACATTAGAACTTAAATGCACATAGATCTTGGATTTCTTCGTAGAGTAATGCTATACATATCCACTCTAAACTTTAGTATTTTACGACACGTCATCAATCATTCATACTTTTATAATTCTGTATTTATTAATTATTTGTAAATTAAAACATTCAAACTAGTACGATGAAAGCTGACACTGTAGTGTAGTACATGACTTTTGTCGCGTAAATTGCTTACCGTATTAATGCAGTTTTGCATTTTGCAGAAAAAAGAGACCGACTAACTCAACGATTAAAAAATGCTTATCAGTTCAAAAGTCGATTGATGTGAGAAGACTGCAGAAAGAACACGAAGAAGAAGGATGTGCGTAAATAAAGCTGATATCTCTCCGGCGGCGCATGCCAACCGATAGCCGAGTATAGCTCGATACAGTTTTTATTTTGCTTACGTCAATTTCATTTTGTCCTGTCAACCTTGAGAGTTGAGATTAGCTTAAATTAGATCCAATTTTATTTCTGCTTTGGTGGTGGCTCTTGCATTTGGCTAGACTGATTATAAATTAAGGAAGACTTGTGGGAAGAATTTGTTCATACATTCATTAGCTGAAACGATTTTTATTGCAATTTTATTTTATTATATTACATATGATGGCTTGTGGCAGCTGTTAGGTACAGAGCAACACACTCAAGATTATGCCAAAAATGTGGTAAGTAAAGATTGCATAAAATGTTTGTTTTTTTCTTTTTCTGGACAAGAACTAATTTTACTTTAAAATTTGAAAAAGGAGAAGAAAATCTAAGAATGGAAAAATCCTAGAAGTGAAAACACTTTTGTTCTGGAAACAAGAATCATTCAGCTGAGGAGTGACAAACACTTTGTTGTGGACCCAAAGCTGAACTCTGGACCTGACTGCCGACTGTGAATATTATAAATTATAACGATTTCCAGTAAAATTTAAATGGAACTTGTATTTTAATGACATGCCATTAAGTAAGTTTATGTGACTGAACAGCGAAGAGTTCTGACCGAGGGTAACCTCTTTGGTAACGTTTTTGGTAAAAAAAAAAGTCTGAGAAGGGTCACTACTACTTCGGAATTACAACGACGTGACAGCAAGCAGCAGCGCCAAACATTCTGGAAGACATCATTTTTGCCGACATCCGGAATGCAAAAGAGCATCAAATTCAAAGAATATTAGAGTATCTCGTTGTAGTAGAATAATATGCATAATAATATGACACCATTGCAAAATTGCAAATTC
Organism: Lepidocyrtus cf. sotoi NNG-2020; assembly: GCA_027744475.1. Lineage (NCBI taxonomy): Eukaryota > Metazoa > Arthropoda > Collembola > Entomobryomorpha > Entomobryidae > Lepidocyrtus > Lepidocyrtus cf. sotoi NNG-2020. The sequence continues at coordinate 2,680 of JAHZNJ010002292.1, forward strand.
TGAAAATGCAGTTCATTGGAAAGCGCAGTGTGCTTTTTTTCTATCCTTTTGTCTTCATAAGAAAGGAATACTGGATTAAACTCGTTTTCCTTCGGTTGAAGATTTTCCATTGTATATTTCGTCATCCCACTTTACCTACCTTTTCGTCGGACGTTTCCATTTTGTGAAAAAATTATTGCTAGAAATGCCGACATTTGGAGAATGGGTGCAGAACTTAATTTTAAATTCTAATGAGGGGAGAATGAATGACAGCGGTGAAGAGATTACATCGTTAGAAGAAATTTGTAACAAACAGGACGGAAATGTCACGTCAATTTCAAACTGGAATCGACATGTTTATTTTACGTGTGTGCGATTGATGTATTTGTTTAGGGACAGGGTGTAGGCATTTTAGCAAGTATGTAAATTAGTTCGGCAAAGACAAAAGACAAATTTTGAGCAATTAGGGATTGATAGGATGAACTTTTAATACATTAATCTGCAAAATTTCTAGATATAAGATAACTGCATTTTTGCATGTTGCATGTGCAAGGCTTAATTAAATCTTGGTGCTGAAATTTATGATCAGTTAGACGACAACTTATTTAATTATTTTTTTACGAATGTACCCCTACTACAACAGGTGAAAACTTAAAAAGTACTCTTTTGAGCTTGTATAAAATTCAAATATAAACTATCAATTCGCCAACTAAAAATAGTTTTTATTTAATTTATTGTTTCGTTTTACCCCATTATAGAGCAGTAACCTTCATTCATTCATTCATTCATAAATAGGGAACTAAAATTCTCTTAAATACTCACCGGATGTGGTCACGTAATAGTCTTCGAGGTAGAAAGAAACTTTTGATGTGGATATTACAACATTTGAATTCACAGTTTTTACATTTCCTTCATGTTTTTTTACCTTTTGTCTTAGTTTTTATTCTGATTACAAAATAGAACGTAACATAATAAGTAGTACTGCCTAAATCGTACCCAATTCAATAACAAGAATTACTCACTTATGTCCTCAAAACAGATCCAATGCGAATAAATACATATAAAAATATTTTTTTAAAAAAATTCAATATTTCGAAGAATCTTAACCATTTAGTACACAAGGAAGTACTATCCATACACTACAATACAATACAGTCTATTCCTATGAAGCAGCCTATAAAAACTCCCTTAAAACTGTAAGAATCAAATGATATGAATCACACTCAACGTGTCACTTTTGAATTTACATTTTAAATTTTTAAATTTTCAATGCAAAATGTTTTTGCGAAACAAGAGAAAAGGCTGAAGTCTCAAGTCAGACTTAATCCGTTCATAAAAATCTTCATTTTTTTTAAATCTGTCAAAAGATTTGTCTTTTATAAACGGGCGGACGTTGCTGTTTCGCCCGACATCCTCTTCAACAATAACGAGCCTTGTTACACCAATTAAAATGAGCGTGGAATAACAGCTCTGAAAAGGCAAATTCGTTCATGTATACGTACGTTCTCCATAAACCCTTTTTTATCTGTTCACTTTCTCCAAATGAGTTTCCGCAGTGAATTGATAATAACGTGATTTATGAATGAGCTTCAGCAGAAGCAAGAATATCATCTTGAATCAGAATAAAAACTTTGTTAGGTACGGATAAGCGTGTTTGACAACTGCTGACAAGTTTAGTTGAAAAGGTGATCTGATAATCATCAATCACCTTTAATTTAATATATTCCTTTTCTTCTTTTTCTTCTTCTTAGCAAATACTATACCTACCTACATTTTATGCAGATTATTGTAATTTTTTTGGAGTAGTAAAAGGAAATTGGCAAACTTTTTGACATTCCACAGGTGTGAAAAAGTGTATCGTCGCTCCTTATTATTATGTATCGTGGTGTACCATCATCGTCATCATCATCATCATGAATGACATATTTATTTTTTCTAAATATCCAACTCACTTTGTCCCTGGGTTAGTTTTAAGTTTTTAACCATTCATAATCGTCATCATAATAATATGATTACATCCAGTCCAGCAGCAAAGCATCAAATCCAAGCTCATTTAAAATTCTCAAGTATAAAAGGCAGGGAAGATTTTTGAGTCTTCATCATTGTCTTTAACAAGATAGTGGAATTAACAACAACTCCTCCTTTAAACTCTTCCCTTTTTCAATTTCAATTTTTGTTTATCAAAAACTTCGACTTTTTGAAAAAAGTTGTAGCTTTTGCAGATAGACATTGACTTATTACATTTTTATTGTAGAAGCCATTTTCTGCAAAACTTGCAATCTTATTAAACCTTTACCTTCATCTTCACATTACATTACGAAAACACCCACCCCCTTTTGTTTTCTAAAGGAAAGTTAATAGAAATTTCTGAAGAAAAACCACTCGTACGTCAAAGCCCTATTGTCAAATTTCACCGGAAACTGGACATCGCAACCTCGAAAATCCATTATTAGCCAGCCCACATCACCATATCGGTAAAACCATCATCACTATCACCCCACCACCAACGCAAATTAATTACGAGAACTCATCTCTATAAATTAACATTTTTACAGAAAAGAAAGTAGGAAGGTGTGAAAGAAGAAGAAGAAAAGAAAGATCTGTCTATTTTTTCTTCACAATCCAGCGCTAACCGTAATAAGTAATTCTTTATAAATACAAGAAGGGTGGAAAGCAGCAGCAATAACCACAACAGCAGAAACAGAGAAGAGCCATCATCAGCATCAACAAGAAGACCATTTATTGCTATATTCATCGTTATACTAATATCATCATCATCACTTACTTACTCTTTACCACTACATTTAACCATCAACATTATATCATCATCTTCTCCCCGCTCGTCTTCATCTCAGCCTAAAGAGATAGAGAGAGAGACAGCTATAAACAGCGAGTGTAAAGAAGGAGTAATCATCATTGCATATAAAACAGAGGACTACTCCAGTTAGAGGAGCACAGTCTCTCAGTTCCTTTCATCTGTGAGGAGGTTCACGACATTCATCATCAAAAAGTAACTTTAAACGAGAGTTCAAGAAGACGAGAGAATCAGCAACAGCAAAATCATCGTCTTTTTTTCTTTCTTCAACAGCAAATAGCAGCAACCAACACAATTGAACTGTTGAACCTTCTTTCAACAAATATCAGAACAAAAAAAGCAGCAGCAGAGAAAAAATCGAGCAAATTCATTGAGAGAAATCAATTTTTTTGTAAATCCATATTTTGAAAAGTTTTATTCAAAAAAAACAAAAAAACGTTTACAGAAGAATATGGCGAAGCTAATAAAATCGTTGAGGGGGATGAGACTCCCGCTGAAGAACAAGTGGTCTCTGTTAGCAGGCACTTTGGCGGTGCTTATCCTATTCTTATCGTGTGAAGATGGGGATGCTTCCCCCAGCACGGCGAGACATAACAACAGTATAAGCTTGAATAGAAGAAGTGCATCTTCCTCCCTATCTCAACAATTACAAGACTCATCTTCATCATCATCATCAGATCAAGAAGGGGAAGCAAATAACGGGAACGATTTCAACTCAACGTTTTTGGGTGGAGATGGGAAAATGTGTTCGGCGACGGGGCCGGGCTGCCCGAAATTGGGGCTGGACATGAAGAGTATAAGTTTGGAGCTCATCCGGCAAGACATTCTGAAGAAGTTGAGGATTGACGAGAATAAAATGCCGACTAAAGGCAACTTCACTTATGACCCGAGCTACTTATCAAGATTCGTGGATTTTCAGGGAGATTCTCCTCCAAGAGATGAATATTACGATGATGAGCATGCCACTACCGAGAAAATTATCGCCTTCTCTAAGCCAGGTTAGTAGAATTTCAATGCTACGACTTTGCTCTCGTCTGACGCAAATGCATCTTGTCAAAATGCAACGATAATTATATAGGCTGGGGGTTAGCATTTTGTATATTTTTTTCCTGTTAGACTCTTTTAATAATAACTTAACTCCTTTTTGGAACAACTCTTTCTACCATAATTTTTGCATCTTTCATTATTCTGTATTCTCTAGTGCTCCATATATTTTATATATTTTTGCAAATTTAGTTTCCTCCTTCCATCCAATTCTACCGCCCACTACTATATTGTATTTTTCAAATTGAAACGTAAATAGTTACTTGAATCTTAAATCTTGTAAATAGTTTCTTCCTTCAGCGTCATACAAGTACGTAATGCACGTAAATCAGGTTTCATTCTTATTAGGCGTCATCATACTTGACGACTTGTTGTGAATCATTTGGGTTTTTTAAAAGCCAAACGTAGACGTTAATATTGCTAAAATTGCAGATTGCTGCAGTTCAATTTGAAACAAACAATGTCGCACTTGTCTTCGTCTTCTTTTTTCATTGTTATTGTGACTAATCCACTTTCAATTTAGAGTTTTGAAGTGTTGGAATCGATAACAAAAACAAAAAATCAAGAAACAAATATTTTTTTGTCTTGGATTTTCACAGTTCAATGAATCCTGCAAATTGCATTAATTGCACTTTTCTCGAAGAAATGCTTCTTCCACAGATATTAGTACTACACAAGTTTGTTTTTCTCTAATTGTTCTCTGATGTGTGCATGTGTAGCACATTTTATTTTTCTACATTTTTACTAAATGAAAAACATGCTGAAAGAAGCTGTGTAGCACATGAGGAGAAGAGCCATGATACGATACGATATGTGATCATTATCAAACAAATCACAACACCTCGAGAGACAAGGCCAGTTTTTTTTGGAGCTCTCCGAGAGATCTGATTTGATCTGATCTTGCTATAAACGCACCATAATACTACCACATTATCATTTTGATCAACTCATCATTATCATTGCAATAATATCATATTCTGTTCTCACCAATAATCTTTCTCTCTCTTTTTCTCAATTCTATTCAATGACGATGCATGGGCACATTTTAAAACAGTTTCGGGTTTCAAGTTGTTGAAACGAAACTTACCTCATTATAGATAGGTACTGTACTTGTTATACAACATCATCAGCATCGTATTATCATATCAAATGGCAACAACAGTTTAATAACAACAAAACGAGCAGGAATCAAACGCAGTTTTCTCATTCAAATGATAAACGATTATTAAACCCAATTTAAAGACTTCACCTCGCTCACAACTTGTCAGTAATAATCAAGCATAAAAAAGGTGCATAAAATAATAAAATGTAAGCAAAGTAAGTAATAATCAGATGATCAGATGTTATGCGGGTTGAATTTAAAATATTATGCAGTTTAAATTATAAATCTCCTTTTTTGTCATATATATGCTAGCTTGAACGAAACAACCACGGTTTTATTCGCAAAATACGATTTCATAGATGCAGAGGATTTCTTCCTCCTTTTTGTCCATAAAATATTTTACGTAAATCTTATGATTTTATCCTTTAAAGATACGTAAGTAGAGCCTTTTGCAGTACAGTTGTTTTGATCAATGCTTTTCTTAAATTTCATTCGTTTTTTAAGAACTACTTGAGTTTTAGGGAAACTTGCTTGCGGGGGTTTTAATATTATCACCCCCCGCTATTAATTGGACAAATGCAATGTTAGCAATAGTATATATAGAGGAAAACAAAGAATAACGCAACAAATCATTATTGTTTCATTTCAATGCACCATTTCATTTTTTAAAAGCAGCAGTTTAGTTATTATTATTAATATTATTATGAAAGGTCATAGAGGCTATATTGTAGTTTTTGAAAGATAACTTTAACTTTAGCTTACTCCTTTCGGCACATTTAAATAGACAGCAAAGTTAAAAATGTAATGAGCACAAAGTTAAACACATACACACACATTTAGTTTTAGTAAGCAGCGATAAAGCAACAAAGAACAAAAATCCAGAAAGGAAAGGAACGGGACTAGACACACGCGTAAACAATTTTATGACATGAAGACAAAGTCTGCTGCAGAGTCAGACTGACTGAGAAAATTATTGGCCACATTATTATCATATCTCCTTTTCTCTCTGGTAAAGTACAGACAGCCATCATCATCATCATCATCATCGTGACGATGATGTGGCTGACGGGACGGGATATGGCCGGCCCTGAGATGTGATTTAACAAATTAGAACCGTTCATAAAAAATGTAATGGGAGAAAAGAGAGAAGATGATATGGTTTAGCTTACGATTAGCAGAACGATCAGCAAAAGATAAAAAGAAAACACAATGCACTCTTCCTAAAACGCTTTAGATATGTACTTAAGTATGTATCTGAATCTGAATGTACCAATAATAATATTATTGCTAATGATAATGATGATGGTTATAATGATACGGATGACGGGGAACTTGTCATCATGTTAAGTTTAAATTTCAATAATTAGTATGCATTTTAGAGGTTTTTTCGGCAAGCTAGTCAGAGAGTTTAGGTTTTTTCTCACAGAGAGGAGGAGGAGAAGGAACAACGGATTAAAAAGGTTATGTTATTATGCTACTACTAGACTAGGCCAAAAACCTTCTTTTGCAATTTTCAATTTGCAATTTATGTAGTTAGTTAGGTATTGCGAAAAATATTGCCGAGCAATTGCTGATTTCTGTTGAAGGAAATCGCTGTACAATGTACGCAGGTCTGGCGGCAGGGTAGACGAATTAAAGGCTCGCATCGCTTAGTTTGCAAAGAAATATCATCAGACTAGATTGTCTGGTTTTTTTCTGAAGAGAGAAAAAGAGAGGAGGAAAAGTTTGATCCAAATATGAATTATGATGATGCGATATGCGAGGGATGACATGGCAAAAGAAAAGTGCCCATAACCTCAGCCAGTCAGTCAGTCTGGCTCTACTGAATTGCCAGTGGCAATAGTCTGCCTTGTATTTATATGCAATTTATGTAGTTAGTTAGGTATTGCGAAAAATATTGCCGAGCAATTGCTGATTTCTGTTGAAGGAAATCGCTGTACTTTTATGTACAATGTACGCAGGTCTGGCGGCAGGGTAGACGAATTAAAGGCTCGCATCGCTCAGTTTGCAGAGAAATATCATCAGACTAGATTGTCTGGTTTTTTTCTGAAGAGAGAGAATGAGAGGAGGAAAAGTTTGGTCCAAATATGAATTATGATGATGCGATATACGATGGATGACATGGCAAAAGAAAAGTGCCCATAACCTCAGCCAGTCAGTCAGTCTGGCTCTACTGAATTGCCAGTGGCAATAGTCTGCCTTGTATTTATTCATTTTTTTCCGATTTTGGTGGTGGTGGTGGTGGAGGAACAGATGTGAGCTGGCAGTTTATAGTCAACTGTTTTTGTTTGTAAAAGAACCTTTCAAGAAAATAAGGAACAAGAGAGAAAATTGATTAGGTAAATAAAAACTCTGGTTTGTGCAAGATTCAACAAACTGATAAGGCTTGCCAGCACATGTCCTCCACTACAGGTCGGTAAACGTTTTTTTGTTTCTACCTGAATCTTGTTGTTAGTTTTTACTTTTACTCCTTGTTTGAATGACACTGAGAAAAGAGCATCGTTATCGTTTTAGTTTAGTTTTGATAAAAAGGGAAGAGCTTAAAATAGAAGT
>JAHZNJ010002293.1:0-25740 GCA_027744475.1 Lepidocyrtus cf. sotoi NNG-2020
GCTTCAATTTTAGAATGTTAAGTAAGATTTTTGAACTTATATCCCCTTCATACTTAATTTAAAGTTCTGCTAGACAGTTCAATTCAATTATGCAAATTCCGTAACCACCTGTAATTTCCTATTTTGTTACACAGCAAATATTTTATATAGGCTCTTAGGTAGGTTAACCTTACAGAATTCGACTAAACGTGTACGCATAGCATAATACTTTTACATAGGTACGTACCTACATAACAAATTGCTCTCGAGTCAATTACAAGCTATAAGAATACAAAGTGAAGGCAGTTTCAAGTGGCCAATATAATAAAAAAGGGAATAGTATCTCTGTGTACGCTTTCACTTTTAACTTTCTCCAATTCCAGGTCCTCTTCCAAAACTCACTCCGTCCTTCGCACATCTCAAGAAAATAAAATATGGCGGATGAGCAAACGAATTTACATAAGAAGGCTATACGGTGCACTCGTGCTCACAATCAGGTTTCTCACAGAGGGAAGAAGAAGAATGCCAGCAGCAGCAAAGGAGTGAGATGTAGAGTATTATGAAATACTTGTTATGTATTCTCATAGTATGACCTTACTGTCAATGAGTGCAGCAACGTCAACGTTAACTCTAGAATGCTAATATGTATTGGGATGTAGTAACGGTAGACTATTATTCCTAAAATGTAAAAAAAAAAGTTTTTTTTCCTTTTGATAAGCTCCTTTATTTATTCCGGAGAAGTTATTTCCGTTGATTCTGAGTATTTTACACCTATGTTTTAAAAACAGATGTACAAACATAAAGCTTTCGGTGCTGCTGCACTTGTGTTATTGTTTAACATTGTAGTTTTATTTTTTTGCTTATTTTGCTCTTGCCGCTTCTGTTTCGTCTACCATTTTGAATTACTTGGAAAACAAGATTAGAGTGGGAACTGGGTAGGCACTAGGCACACAGTAGTAGACAAGCAGCAATAATAGATTTTTTAAAAAAAGAGCGAATCTTCTTGACGCAGAAGCACACTTTCGCTTTCCTTTTATATAAAAGACATAAATGGTTGTTGTAGGGAAGCTTAGTTTTTTCAACTTAAGCCCAGAGGAATTTATTGTTCTGAAAGTCTAATTATTTTGTCCGCAAATCTGAAATTGTCTCGTTGCCATAAATGTAATTGAATTGGACGAAACTCAGCAACAAAAACGAGTGGATTACATCACTAGCTGTTTTTAAAGGTTTTTTTTTCAAGGACTGAAAGAAATAAAATAAAATAAAATAAAGAAGGAGCGGTAGACATTAGTAAATAAGCAAAAAGGTTTTTGTTATTAAATAATTACAGGATTTTTCAAAAGAAATTGTAAGCCATAATGAGTTTTTCAATTTGGTCTCTTTCATTTAAGAAAATGTCTGCCTAAAGAGAAAGTTTTAGCTCATTTTTATTGTAAAAGGGAAGAAATTATTTTATTGTGGTTAGAAGACGCTTGTTAAATTTTAAAGGTAAAGTTATACTTTTATGTGTGTATGTATGTGTGGTGGCGGGACTACAGTTAATTCACGCCAAGGCAGGGTTTACAACGAAATGGTGCTAAAATTAACTTTTTCTACAAGCCAATGGCGATGGTGTAGCATTTTACAGGGTAGAAAAAGGACACTGACAAAACCTCCGACAAAATCAATGCCAAGCTAGTTGATAGATAAAAATTAGTACGAAGTTACTACCGTAAAAAATATATTTGATTTCTTTCCCTTTTTTCACTCTCTTCCTCTCTTTCTCTTCTTTTTCCCCTCTCATCTTAACTACTTCACGCTCAGTACTCCGCTTTATTTTTGCATAGACTCTCATCATTACGTAAAATTCTTTTCGCAGTTCTCTCTAATTTCCACCGACTTTTACAGAAGTGAGCGCATCGAAATGTGAAAGAAATATCTATAATGCAGTCAGATAAAAGGAGAAAAATCAACTTTTGCTTAAAAAATTCCGCTCACGTTAACTACACGAAAAGGGAAGTTTTAACAAACGTAGAGCCTTGGTAACAGGACGTCGTGTTCCGAAATCCAAATATATCCTTTCAGAATATACATAGAGAAACGAACGCTATACTACAGTGGGAGAAGGGAATCCGCAAAAAAGTAAAAGTAGAGAGGGAAAACCACACTTTTTCTATTTTATAAATAGACATTCGCTTTCGACTGTCTAAAAATTTTCTCTGTCCCATCTTCAACAACTTCCAATAGATGGTAAAATATATTGCAAAGTAAATAGGACTTCACCACCATCATACAACCACTTCACAAAGAATACAATAAACTGCCCTTTAAAAGCTAACGAGTTGCTCCAAAGACTAAAAGTAAATGTAAATCATTCAGTTTAATTACATTTCTTTTACAATTTAAATTAAATGTAAAAATATCCGGAATAGTATCATCAGGTAATGTAATACTGCCATTACATAATGGTTTAATTCATTAATACATATTTTATCATCAATTGAAGTCTATCCTAATCTTAAGCGTCCTGAATTCTACGTTCATATTAACATAATATCTTGCAAGAATATCATGCAAAAGACGGGCAGACAAACTCATCAATGAAAAATAGTTTGTGTAACGAATCGCGCTTCTGTAAAAAAAACCTTCATGCATCAGTATTCCAGCCTTTGTCACTGCTCTGCTAGATGTGTAGGACATGGAAATGAATACGTGCTTGGAGCCGACGACGTACTTTTATAATACGACAGTGTTATTGCACTACCAAATTCTATTACGGGGAGCCTCTCTTTTGCTATTCTACAAGCTATTTAGGTCATGTTTTAAAAAGCTTAAACAAATTTTTATCATCATCAACATCACCATCAATATTCCATTGTACCACTACTACTACTACTATTCTGAATAAGATATTGAAAGATGTTTGATTTATTGACCTATTTATATGCGTAAGTGAAAAAATTGTTGAAGAGTTTTCGTATAAAACTTCTATTTTCATCGTCATCATCATCATCGTCCTTCGTTTAAATGGTTTATCTCTGCCATGTTAATAAATGTGGAATAGATGTGCTTAGAAAAGTCTAATGAATTTGCTTTAAACCGCTTATACAACCCTTTTTATATCTTATTAAGCTTTTCCATGAGGTTAGCGCGCGCTTTAGTGGAAAAGTAACACAAAGAGTGGAACGAACTCATTTCATACTCAATTTCCAAAACCTTCTCTTCTGTTCCGACTTTCCGGTTGGGGATATATGCATACTTACATACAACGTAGTAATAGTAGCATTATAGAAATACTACTACTACGATGATAACCCAAAAAGTCAAATCTTTTCTTCTGGATATGGGGGTGAGCTCAAGTAAAACTGTCTTGTTTTAATAGCTAAAGCCGACAATTTTTTTAGATGGGCAGGATGTAGACTCTAGCGGTTGTCTCAGCTATCATTTAAATATATAGCTCAACGCTAACTTTTTTTTCCTAACGAATAACGCTTCATGCAAGAACTTTCGACATTAGTACATGTTTCCCTGGACCTCTTCCCACTACCACCACTACCAAAATATTGATTAATGGCCAGCAAGTGACGCTGGGTAAGTTCGTATCTTACTGGAAGTCATTTTGACAAATGAAGCAATAAATAAACATTTTGAAGACGCTCAACTGTCCCCAAAGAAAATGGTACAACAGTAACACTACCACCACGCGTTGCATTGCAGGATACATTCTACCAGCTGCAGTGGCAGTTGTTGTAGTAGTACAACAATAAACTGGAAAATCTTCTCCGTAAGAACTGTGTCTTAATTTCAGCCGTGTTTCATTTCCTCCAGCAAACGTACTTTTAAATGAGTAGGAGAGAAAGAAAACGGCCGCAAGTTTTAGTTTGAGTGCTTTGATTTTAATACATTTATCTGGCTTAAGGCGTTGCGTTGTATCAAAGTAAATTGCACATATTAACCATCACATTCGTTCTTCGCTGTTGAAGAGTAAAGTTCAATTGCATGCGCTCCATTTAAAATGAACCAAAACAGCATTGGACCGGACTCCTTCTTGTCATTTCTTCTCTTGATAGTGTCAAGATGCATGTACAGATCATTTTTCTTTTAACTGTATGTAAACTATTATATCTTCCATTTTCTGGTACAGGGTAAAATGTTTACATAATTGTGTTTACTGTAAACAAAGTTATTCAAGAAGAGGTCTTATATCTACTACGGAAAATTCTGCGGGACCTTAAACTTCACTACAACTATATATTAAATAGAAACAGTGATAAAATTTAAACCTACTTCTCTTCTGTATTGAAAAAGTTTGAGATTATGTATTCCTAAATATTTTGAACTCTCTTGCGTTTTTAATGTTCTGAATGGAAGCGGAACAAAAGACGCAAAACTACTTCAAGTATATAGCAGGTACATTTGCTTCCCAGTCGCTCTTGTTTGCAGCAACACAATTCATTTTTGATTAAAAGTGCTTATTATTAGTAGTACGCCTTCAGTTTGTAAACTGCCACATTTCCATGGGTATCAGTAATGAGTCCCTTGAAGAGCCACGGCTTTTGTTACAGAACTATGAATGTACACAATATTATATAATTTAGCATGAAAATGTTGTGTGCGGTGAAAGAAAAGTTCAGAACAGCCATTCATTTTTCTTTTCAGATGTTTTGATAGAACTGGAGCTCCTTTTTCCTTCAGTCTTCTCTGCCGCTTTGCCGCTGCTACTATACTATTCCGGCGCATTATAAAAAAGCAAAGGAAAGGAAAGTTAAGAGAGCGTTGTTGTAAGCAAAGAGTTGAATTAGAAGCGTAGTGTGAAAAACCACAGATGAATTCACAAAATAAGCAAAACAATTCGCTTCTGTCTCATTTATAGTGGGCGCTTAGAAAAAATATGTAAAAGATGGATTTGAATAGGAGGGAGGGAATCCTTACATGGAAGTAGACGTACAAGGAAAATTACTTACCAAAGCATAAGAATACACATTTGTAAAGCTTGTATTTTGGCAAAATTTAGACATCTACGTATTCCTTAGACTTCGTTGATTTTTAAGATTTCCAAGAGCTCTGCTCTGCTATGATGCTGCTGCTCTTTACCACCGCCACCACCAGCACCACCGCCACTATCAACAACAACTTTATGTATAAAATAGAATAACAGTGTCACGGCATTCTTGAAATTTTCATTAAAGGTTCCATGAATCGTTTTCTGGTTTCCTGTTGACTTGAAAAACATCTTTTGGCTTTTTCTTTTCTCTCTTTTTAGATTTTTACATTATGCATACAAAGAATCTTCTGGTTCTCGATAAGCGCACGAGAAGACATTTCTCAACAACACCAAAATGCCTTCGCCATCTTCTTCTTCAGTTGCATTGATATTCTTTTCTTTTCTTAACAAGCGGAAAGTATGCACAAAAAAGTGGATATATATGATATGCACATATATATCGGTATCACTTCTTGTATTTCGTAAGTTCTTGTGTTTGCGTCAGCAGATAATGTACCTCATTTAACATTATTTATTTTATAGTTTTCTTTTCTCCCATTTCCCTCTCTTCTTCTCCTTCTTCTTCTTTTTTCCCACTACAACTCTTACTCACCAGCAGCAGCAGTAGCAGCAGAACCAGAAAAAGATAGAATTTGTAGGACTTTCTTTCTAAGTGAAAGTCAAGTCGATGCTACCACTTAAAGTCATATTTTACTTACAATATGGCCGCAAACTTTTGGTTTAGTTTTGGTATGCGGTAAAAAAAATACTGGAAAAAAGTTGCTTCTTTATCCTCTTCTGGATTAGCATATTATACATCGCTTGCTATATATATGCGCGTTGAAAGCAAGCGAACATTGCACCCACCCCCGTCTTATCAGGACAGCAGCCTACTGCTGCTGCTGTTGTTCCTGTTGGTGCTGTGCTCGCATAACATAAGCATAAATAAACAATGACAATGTAACGTATGTAAACAATCTGGCCACTCATATCAGATTTGTACATTTGGATGAGTTAGTGCGTGGCGTTATGCAAACACGGAACGACATTCTTAGCATAATTGTTTCTAAATGATATCAAAACCATAAATATGAAGTCGTTTCCTTCCACATTCATTGGACTCTTCCCTCTATATTTCTTTCACCAGAATAATGTGACGGAAAAATAAAAGAGTTACAGAACGCAATGGAGAAAAGAAGCAGTTTGATTATAAGGTAAACATTAATATTATTATTACGATTATTGCTACTACTGTGAGCATTAAATTTCCACTCGCTAATGTGCACTTTTAGCTGGAGTAGATCATTTTAAAATGAAACCCAGCAGTGTGGTTTGAGAGTAAGTATCTGCCTGTCATAAAGTTTTCCGTTGCTTTTGATTTGAGGCTCCTTCTTTTCTCTCTGTTCTCTTTTTCTTCGTATTTTCCTTTCAAGCAAGTTTAAAGACACGGAAAATTACTAAAAGTACTGCTTCTTAGTTAAGTTTCAGAAACATTAAATAAACTTTTCCGACTTTGCCCTCAGGATAGCGTGCATACAGAAAGAGAGAGAAAGGAAGCATTGCAAGCTGAAATAAGAAGTTTTTCCTTTTAACTTTAAACAGAACCTTTATAAATGACGTGGCCATGTGAGTTACACAATATCAAGGCTTTTATCATTAGAAACTAAGAAGAAATCTGTTTAAAATGCTGTTGTAATAATATTAACACGGAATAGTAGTAGCAACTAGCAACAACCCGAATGGTTTGAATTCATATAATATAATATAAAATAATATAATATAAGTTTAAGACATTTTCCAGTGCCCTCCTCTTCCACTTCCTCATTTAGCTAAGCACTCTTGTAGAAAACCAGATTTGTTAAGTCGTGTATAAAGAAAATTAATTAACACATACCTATTCATAGCGTTGTTGAGATACATGAAGGAAATCTTCTCTTTTTTCTCCCTCACTCACTCTTTCTCTCTTTTAGCAAAAATACTTCTGCTGCTGCTACTGCATTAGCCGATGTTGGTCCAAATGTAATGTAAGTACGGTTGGTATGATTAGTCAACATCATAGCTAATTTCTGTTAAAATGTTACGTAGCCATTGCTATACACAAGTGCCTGCAAGTTTAATATGACAATTATCTGGTGCTAAGGAGTGCTGCAGTTTTACGAGCTATAATCAAAATGCAGACGGAAGAATTGCTCGCTCGCTCGCTTGCTACTATTACTAGTTACTACTACTACACACAAAGTTTAGTTTAGTTGAAATGGTTTTTCTTGAAGATGACAATGAGGTCACTTTTTCTCGTATAACATTTCCCCTCCAATTCCTCCAAACTATTTTTGATATCACCCCAATTGTTTGAAATGACCCAAGCATTTAAGCCTTCCTTTTTCTTTTTATATGATCTTTATTATAAAATAAATGCTTCTGTGAGTGCACTCAAACTTCCTATTTTGTATGGTGCTCATGAGTTTCTTCTTCTTTTTCTTCTTCTTCATCTTTCTTTATGGCCATGAAAACGTTGAATCCAAAAGGAAAAAGGAAAGGAAAAGGAAGAGCGGAAAAAAGTGAAGTAAAGGAAACATCAGAATAACATTGGACAGAACCAAAAAAGTTATACCATTTTTAAAGCTTTTTTCTTTTCTATATCTCTCTCTCTCTATTCCATTTTTTCATCCTGTCTCTCCTCATTGTACTTACTCTAGCAAGCAGGCACACATCCTTATATTTTAAAAAAGGAACCTCCTCCTAATACTGCTTTAGAAACTATACATTAAGCATAGTAGAAGAACCTAAAATCTCTGTGTAAATCTTGAAGTTTCCTTAGCACAGCGAATTTCTATTTTATTTCAATGATTCGACAAGTCCGATGAGATGAGTAAACCAAAATGAATATAGCTTCCCATTCAAAATAAAAAAACTTGCGCACATTCATCCATACATAACTACGTCCATTTACTTACTGCTACTACTACTTCGCATTAAAGTGAATACCGAGAACTTCTTCATCCTTTTTACACAACTAACTTTGAATAATACAACATTTTTTATAATGGTTTGCTATGAAGTAGAAAGAACTTAAATAAATGTGCATTAGTTCAAGTAAAAGTACAAGTACAACCAAAAACGTGAATCCCTGAGTATTTTTATAGATACGTTTGTGCCTGTGTGTCGTCAGCAGCAGTTGTGCTCCTTTTTATACATATAAAAGTAGGTGTTGCAAAAATTGAGAGAAATATATACACATAAATAAACATTCGGGCATTTTAGATACTATTTTTCTTCTATCGTAGTTTTTTTTTCTAGCTAGTAGTGTGCTTTAGAAATATTAGCTTGGAAGAAAAGAAAGGAGAGAAATGCACAGGAGTGGAAGTGAAAGATCACATCGGATGATCACCGCTGAATGTTCATACCCTCATTGCTAAATTAATCATTTTTATAGTCTTTTCATTACCTGTCCGCTTAACTACGGTAAATGATATACTATCACACTTTTCTTTATTTCGGTATCACCTGAAACTCTCAAAAGTTAAAAGGTTGGATTGCACCTATTGGGGTCAAAATCCCCTCTGTGTTATTTCACCTATGCCGCTGCATAAGCAATCCCCAATTAGTCAATAGCTATAACACTTTAATAAGGGGCTGGTAGTCCCTTTCTTATGCAGCGGCATTGCAAAAGACAATGTTATTTAAAATGACTAAAGATTGCGGATCGTATGCAGCGGCATACGTCTAAAACATCAAAAAAGTAAAGTTTTGAATTCTTCTACAATATCTGTAATTCCTTATCGAGAAGACGAGAACAATTTAATCAGTGAAGAGAATAATGCTCTTTACTTTGCAGCCCATCCAGCGGTAAAGAATCACTCATATCGAGGGACGTTTTAGTCAGAAAATACTCAAGCCATCAACATTTTTTTATGTTTTAGACGCATGCCGCTGCATAAGAGCTTCAAGCTTTAGTAAATGATGCTCATTATTTAAACCAAAGGCCCTTTTATGGGCCTAAGAAGACTCGTAATAACGTTATAGCAAAAATAAAATAACTTTTTCATGGTTTTAGGTTGATGCCGCTGCATAAGATCCGCAGTCATGTTAAATTACATTGTCTTTTGCAATACCGCTGCATTAGAAAGGGCCTACCTGCCCCTTATTAAAGTATTATAGTATTGACTAATTGGGGATTGCTTATGCAGCGGCATAGATGAAATAACACAGAAGGGATTTCGACCCCAATAGGTGCAATTCAACCAGTTAAAAACACGTTCCGGATTTTTCTCAAATATATTATGTATCTTTAAAAGGTTTCTTTATTCCACATTGATAAACCAACGGCCATTTACAAGCGTAATAGATTTCCTCAAAAATCTTTATCCAATCTTAATTTTTATAATGGAAGAATGTAGGCCGAAGAAGCACAAACATTTTTTTCAAACTATCCGTTAGGTAACGACGTATTCATAAAACTCTGCTTTTTTAACAGTTTCTATTGTAGAAGAAATTAACAAATGTCGTTTTATGAGATGAAGGCCTGAAAATAAAGGCCTTACTTATAATAACCGTTTAAATAGTTTTTATTTGGCTTGCAAGACAAAAACTTCCATAAAAATTAGAAATGTAGTGAAAAGAAATAAAAGCTGATACATTGAATTGATAAACCTTAAGCATTTCTTTTGTTTCTGAGCGATTACTCGAGAAAGAATTAATTTTGTTGCCGGTGTGGAAAATCAAGTAAAAGGTGAAGTACGTGATCTGAAAACTTGTCGGCTATGTTTCAGAGAAAAATATATATATTATTTTATATGTGTATACCTTCTGCTGCTTCTTCTGCATTGAATGCAATGCAATTCCCACAGTGCTTCAATTCAAGAGGGTTCGAAGAACGTTGTGCGGTGTTTTCTAGTAGCAGTGTTGGGGTTGCAGCTAAAAGAGCTGGAAAAGAGAAGTAAGATAGATAAAACTTGGCGTCGTCGTAAAGTTCCGCACGTTTGAAAAGGAAGTTTATGTAAGGATCATGTGCTAGCATTGCTACACATAGATTTGAGCTATTCATCTTGCATGCTGCCGTTGTTGTAGAGACTTCTTTGAAACTGGAACTATAAACGCAAGCTAAATAAATACTTTTACTTTACTTTAGATTATTTTACTTCTATACAAAATACAGGAGACGTTTACTATAAGTAAAAATTTACTTTATTTCAACTTTCTTAGTCTGCTTGAACATACATACATAGTATTGTAGTATTGTACGGCGTTACGTACTATCATCATTATATAATTCGTTTACAAGATAGAATATTATTATCTGTCACAAAGTTTGATTTCTATAATTGAATTGCAGTGAAATGCATAACAACAAAGTTTTCGGGATGGAAACGCACAAACAATAATTTACGATGAGAGAATTACGAACAATCAAATAGGATCGGTGATTTATCTGTTTTAGAAGTATTTGTTTATCTTCCACTACTATTGCTACCACCAGCACCACCACCCCATTTATACTTTTAAAACTTTCCCAGCCATTTTGTTTTCGCAAAATTGGATGTCATCAATTGTTTTGTTGAAACCTAAAGCAATACAATTGATTGTCGTAGTAGTGGTATTAAGCCTTAGCAAATGAACTAAAAATAGAAACAGACTTTCTAATTTAAAATGGATAACACTCAATAAAGGGAAAAGGAATGGATTTTGTTTTTTTTTCGCTCTTCACTTCGTACTTTATACAATTTTGATGGTATTGGTCGTCATATAGTAGAAAAAAAGACAAAAATCAATCTCACAAAAAGGAAAAAAGCGGGCGACCGACCTGCTGAAAGAGACCCATTTGAAAGAAAGAATAACAACAATATCTTGAATTAGAAAGGGAACGGAAAAGAAAATGACCACTTGTAAATGGGAAATAAAAACGTGGGAAAGGGGGATGTGATCCTTTAGCAAGCATCAATGAAATACATATACTGCCGAAACTACCTACAAAACAAAACAGAAAAAAGAGAAAGAATGAGAGAAAGGGAGAGTTTGTGTTACTACTTGTTCAGGTTTCTAAAAGTACGAAATGCAATTTTAACGGAGGATATTTTATTTGATGAAAACGATTTACTCATGTAGCATAATACTTACATTGGGAGAAAAGAGTGAGGTGATGGTGATAGTGAAGCAAGTGAATACGATTGCTTTCGCTCTCCCTTTCTTTCTCTTTCTCTCTCTCCCTCTTCTCTTTTTTATTCTTTGATAAAAACTTATTTTTTCTTCGTTACTACTTTTCCACTGCTGCTTATTACCATTGCACACATTGGCGTAGTAGCGTGTAAATACCAGTACTATTCACTCTTTTCATGGACCAGATTTTTTTGTGCTTTACGGGCCGATTACAAGCATCGTTGCTTGTCCTTCTTTCATCTTTCTTTCTTGCTCCTTCTTCTTTCTTTCGCTCGCTAACCCACTCTAGTAGGTCTACTTATCTTCAGATCCGAGGCTAAGTAAGAAAGAATACGAAAGAATAGTATGTGTATTGGTAAATACAAAGGCGGAGAAGATGGAGAGAGCGGATGAGGGTAACAAAGAAAGTACCAGAAGAGAAGAAGAAGTGGTGAAGGGGATCCTGGTAGATACTACTACACTCGAGGAAAACCATGATGATCGAGAAAAAATGGTTCGAATGTTTCATACGCAGATGCGAAACCAAAGTTGCACAAATGATGAGTTTCAATTTCAACTAATATAATATTTTACGTACTTTACACAAGAGCAGGGAAATATTTTCGAAATAATGCTGACTCGACCGTTTTTACAATTTTTTTTCTTCTTCTTCTCCTTTTTTATTCTTCTACTCCAGTACAGATATGGGTTTGTATAAAATTTCGTTTATTTCTGTTTTAACAGGAACTTGAACAGTTAAGCGACAAACGAAAAAAAAAAAAGAAAAAGCGAAAGAAAACGAACAAAAACTGAAGATAAAGGAAGACGGAAGAAGGAGTGAGGGGAAGAATGAGAAAAAGGGCTCCCCACTCTGCTGCTGTGAGATTATATTGACTCAAGTTTTTTTTTTCAAATCAAATAAAATGAACTGGTGGTGGTGGTGGTTGGTTACGGATCTTCTACTTATCAGCAGCAGGATAATTCAACTCTGCTTTTTCTATTTCTACTACTACAACGACTACTATCAAGTTTCACTGCATCAACAACGACCGCTACCGGCATTTAAGTCCTTATGCCACCAGTTCATAATGTTGCCTTGAGTAACAACCACTCTCTTTCTTTTTCTGTCTTTTTCTCCCCACTCTGTTCTCATCATCAACTGCCTATTATTGAAAAGATATAAAAAAAAAGCGGAACTCATCTTTTCTCTGGATTTCTTCCATGTTGGCCAACTGGAGGCTTTTCTGGTGAGATCTTTCAACAGCACTCTTAGTATCAAAACAATTACTAGAAAAAAAGGAAATACGGAAGGGAGATAGGAATCAAACTGTATTTTTGTCAAAATGAGAATGAGGCTCATCCTCATCACCATCGGTTTCATAAGAAGAAAAATATGTTTTTTTTTTGTGTTTTTTGTCACTTTCTTTTTTAACGCATTTTGGACTAGAGTCTATATTAGCAAACGTAATAGTAAAAAGAAAAAGAACGAACAAACGAAGACGACATGGTAGTAGTAGTAGTAGCAGCAGAAGTAATCGTAGAAAGTTAACATGGTATAGTAGTCGCAAGTGTTTTGTGCCCTCAACTTGTTCTAGAGAACCTGTCATTCCTAAAAAGACGGTGTCAACAAAAAGCACACCAGAATGATATCAACCTTGTAAAAGTTCCGCTCTTGGGAAGACAGACAGTCTGAACACGAGAGAGAGAGAGAGAGAGCATAGCGAGAAAAAAAGCAGAGAAACTGCTAGAGAAGTGGCTGAGAGAAAGAGAGAGAGAGAGAGAAGGAAAATGCTGATCTTGGATATCTAATTTCACATCAGATGCAACTGATACGTTTTTCTCCAACTTTTGTGTACTACTTGCTACAACTACAATAATACTCCCTTCATAATAAGAGAAAGAGAAAAAAATCACGGTTATAATCAGGGTTTAACAAGGGATTTTGATCTTGATATTTGATGATACCTCCTTTTCTTCTCCTCCTTCCTTCCTTCCTTTTGGACTAAAAGCGGCTACATATTACAGAGATCCACGAGGCTCTTGTCGACGAAGATAAAAAAAAAAGTCTGATTTGTATTACCTTTTACTTTACTCTTAGTTATCAGCGTTAAAAGAGGAAGAAACAAAGTAACATTTTATTATTATTGTAATAGAGCGGAGGAGCCATTCCTTATAAACAGAGTGATTGAATAAATCTACATCTTTCGCTTTATTGTTATTTGAACTTTGAACTTATATTATTATTACCCCTCTAGCAATCATAGAGCTCTCTGCAATGCCAAGGGGAAGAATAAAGAAAGAAAGAAAGACTTCAATATTAATGTATAAGATTTTGTTCAAAATTGCTGAATCGCGGAGACTATAAATACATAGAAAAAAGAAAGGCTTTATCTCTCTCTCTCTTTCTCTCTCTTTGCCCTGAAGCCCTTCATATATGAATGAGCGTCTTCTTCGTCTTACACTAATACGCCAAATGAATCGGAACATTGATTGCATAGAGACAGGCTTTGCACTTGTATTGTACTATTGTGCGACTTTATATCGAACATCCTTATTTGTTAATACTTACTTTGTTCGATTTGGAAATTTGTTCCGGTAATAATTTGGTTGTGTAGAATAGATATGTTGTCGTGTGCATGAAGTGGAGGTTGAAGTTGTAGTTGTGGAATCTTTAGAAGTTTCAAAAGCCTCATAGTGAATTTGGCGTCGACACGGTCGTGCTCTTCTTCTTCTTGCGCTCAACAGTGTTTTTCGAATTTAGAGAAAATTTCATGGCTCTGCTTTAGCCAAAGATAATTTTCTCTTACATTATCCAATGACAAGATCACTAAAAGGGCTTGAAATTTCTGGATGGCTTGAGTAATGGGGAATCTAATGTAATTATTTAATGTACTTTCGGAGTAATGATTTATCGATTTCTACAGCAACATATAACGTTTTAACTTAACAACGTTGTTGGAGAAGAGAATAAGAACCATGCTGTTATGTAGGGAAGGCTTTAATGTGCACGCTGTTGTGTGGGTGTGTGTGGAAAGAGAAGTCAGGATCGTTTGTTGCGTAAAAAGATATTTAGAGTAAAGTTAGAGTCTAGTAGAATGCTATATAATATGATGATGTTTCTCTAAAGAAAAATCGTGAAAATTGTAGAAAGTGAGTTAAAAATACTATGTCCGTGTTTATTATTATATAACACGTTCATGAATTATAAATATACGTATGTACATAGGACATAAATGATAGCGCAAATGATGATTCCTCCAGCGATTATATTAAAGTATAAAAAGAAGGGCGGTCGTACTTATACATAGTTGCAGGAATGGAGCAATAGTTGCTACGTTTTAGTGAAAGGGTCTTTGTCTTCCTTTAAGGGTTGAGTGCTTTTGCCAGGCTTAGAAAGAAGCAGATATAAAAGTAATGTGTCGGTAGCCAGGAAACCTTCATTTTTGTTCCATTTTTATTATGATTTCAAAACAGAATCGAGAACGCTTACGGTTCATAGCGCATATTTAAGCGTTTTTTTTCTAGGAAGAAAAAAAATGTAGTAAATGTGAAAAAGCGTTCATAAAAAGAAAGAGCAAATTATACGAACAACAGAAAAAGAGCAGTAATAGTAACAATAGTAATAGTAATAATTACAAAGTCGGCAATTCCAGACTCTTTTCTGGCCCACCAACACTTATAAAATACTTAAGATTAGTTGTTGCTGCTTGGGCATAACGGTGGTGGAGTGTAGTAGGAGAGTACAAAATGTAATATTTATTTAACAAAAGGAAATTATTAAATGACTCGTGACTTTTTCTATGATATAATAAATTACAGCCAACTAAATCTTACATAATCGTTGTTATTTCGTGTACTTGTTTTTATAGCATTTTACGAGGATTGTCCACTCGTCGTTTGCTGCTACTGGAGTACACAGCACCAGGGAAAACAATAACAGGACTTCGATAATCATGAAAGAAGAAGAAGGCAGTTTTAATAACGGCTGTTTGAAGAGGACAGCGACATTGCAGAACAGGAACTGTCAAGAAGACATAAGAAGGAAATATATATGTACGACGAATGCAATTTCGTGTCAATGCTTCCGTGCTGAGTAACTTTTATTGGAATGAGTGATTTCCGTCGGATTCCCTCCAAGAACCAATGAATGTTCAAAGAACACTTTTTCTCTCCGGTAATGAAATTCAAGGATGGACTATGAACCTGCTCTCTCTCACTGAACTGAACCTAACTGAACTGATGCTACCGGTTGCAAATCATTTGGCCTGCCGTATAGTATGTAATATACGTAACTGTAAGTGTGAGAAATATGTCAAAATAATGAAAACGGTGGCGGAAATGGAACAATAGGAGAACATACCTCAAACGTGTGCTATAGATGCGTATGTGGTTTGATCATTGATTCATATTATAACAACTATACTAGAAACATAATATTTTACTATAGTAGTAGTGGGAGAAGGACCAAGGAGTAGCGAGGAGAGCGACGTTAACAGGAACACCGAGACATCATCGCATCGTCGTCATTGTGGGTTCCAGCAATCAGCTGGAAACATGTTTCGGCAAGATAGCTTTTAGTCATAATAAATGATTTGAGCAGTAATGTGATGGTGTGAGACATCGAATCGACTGCTGCTGCAGCATGCTCCTGAATATAAAAGGTCGATGATGAAGTTCTTCTTCTTCTTCTCCTACAACAAGCATCACCTCCACCACCACCTCTGTTCCATCCTTGATGATTTAGAAAGAGAAAATGGGAAATTAAAGGAAATCGCTACCATACAATATATCATTCCCAAGTTCCCTGCAGAAAACCACGAGTACAGACGATGATAAGGACGATGAAGACGGGATGATCGTGATGATGATGATGATGATGATGATGATGAGAGTTCCTCTACTACTCTACATCATTCTCATGAACCCCCTGACCATAAACGTGCCCATCCAGTTGTAAGTAATAAAATGGTGAATGGTTTCGATGATGATTGTGACGATGGTATTAGTGCTGATGAGTTTCATGCCAGTGAAATGGCAAGTAGACAATTACGGTGGGTGTGCGATAGACAAATAATAGAGCTATTGCCATTCCCACTACTCTATTCATTCACTGTGTCAAATAAATCTTTGACTTTGAATCTTCTCAGCCTAGCTCTTTCATAGTGGAAGTGAAGTAGCGGAAGGAAAAGCGTGTTATTAATAGAAGTAAGTATTGTTGGTGGTGGTGTTGTTGTTGATAGTGCTTCTGCTGCTGCTTCTCTTTCTCTTCTATTATGGTGTGGTGGTATGTGGTGTGCTGACTGAAAATAAAATAAAAAAAGAAGAAGAGAACTTCAAATTTTTGATTAAGAGTTAGCTACTATACGAACTACTATTGCGGAACAATTCCGAAAAAATTTTGTTTTCGAGGGGAGAAGTAAAATAAGGTGGGAGGAAGTAAAATAAAACGTGCTTTAATCTGTAACACCTTCCACCAACCTTCCCTCACTCTACTACTATACAATCTGCTTAAAAGGTGAAGTACGTTACGTTCGTTCGTTCGACTAACAATCTTTCCTCGATGCGATGTTCATCCTACCCACCACCACTCACAACAATATTACTCCGGCCCTGTTAATCATAATGAATCAAGCGTTTTCGTGCGTGTAAGAAACCAAAAGTCTCTCACATATATAATTATTATTGTAGCAGCTATAGCAGCCGAACCAAGCTGCTAGCGTTGTTGTAGAGCAGTAAAAGTAAGTCTTCCCCTCCACCATGACAATGTACTTTTCCTCCTCGTCATCATCATTATGAAGGAACCTCTTTATAGCCCAGCAAATGCTTTTTTATATGTTTAGCAAAAGCCTAAAAACTGAGTTTGTTCCCATACGTCATATTAGCACTATTACTGAAACAGATCCGCTATTACAAGAACTTTCTATTTTAAAAAGAAGTGAACCGGATTGTTCATCACTGTGGGGAAAAAGAGGTGTAAAGCAGAAAGAGGAAAAGAAGAAGAAGAAGTGTGAGAAAAAGGGAAAGAAGACTGCGTTTATTATGTTGGAAAGACCAAAGAAGCTTGAAATGCTAGGAAACGGAAGGAGAAAGTTGAAGGAAAAACTTTGCTCGTCAATCAGTTTGCTC
This sequence comes from Lepidocyrtus cf. sotoi NNG-2020, assembly GCA_027744475.1. Classification (NCBI taxonomy): domain Eukaryota; kingdom Metazoa; phylum Arthropoda; class Collembola; order Entomobryomorpha; family Entomobryidae; genus Lepidocyrtus; species Lepidocyrtus cf. sotoi NNG-2020. The sequence continues at coordinate 17,201 of JAHZNJ010002293.1, forward strand.
TTTGTCATGGGACTTGGGTTCGTTTCTGCTTGCCCGTCCGACTGTGTGTGCAAGTGGAAAGGTGGCAAACAGACTGTTGAGTGCGTCGATCGTGGACTCAGGACATTCCCGCACAACATTGATCCCGGAACGCAAGTAAGATTTCATTAATATACTTTCTCACTTTTGCTTCTTCTAGTTCTACTTCCCCTAGCACTACCGTACGTAGTACTTACTTCCTTCTACAAAATTTTCAGCTTACTTTCGCCACCACAAAATGTATTTAAGACCCCTGTTTACCCTATTTTCCTGTTCCTTCCTTGCTTCCACCTCCTCTTGTCCGCTTCCTTTCTCCTCTCTTCTGAATAGAGTGGTTGGCATAAAGTTAGAGGAACTTCGACTATCTTCACTCTTCCTCCTCCGCTCCTTCTTTAAAGTATTTCAATGTTGTAATTGCAGTTGTCCATTTACTACTCTACTTAATAAAAATTACTATTCTTACATCCTCTCTCTCTATCCCCTCTCACATCATTCTTTATATTGCTTCTTCGTCTTCGTTTTCTTCTGTTGTTGTTGTAACCGACTTTTAACCCGTTCGTTAGCTACGTGGATGTACCAGTAAAAAATTTCCCTAGCAAAATGCACCTAACGTTGTTGTTGTTGTTGTAACTCCATTGCTTACAATACCACACAAATTTATAAATGTCGTGTCGGGGGAATAAAATAGACTTGTTTAGGTCCATAGGTTTACTTTCCTTTAGTATCGGATGCTACTACACTTTTCTGTTCTAGCGTAGACTAATTCGAATGGCTAGACTAGGTAGATTGCTCATGTATCTGAAGGGAGCTTTCTTATCCTTCGTCGCTTCATATTAGAGGCACATCCCCTTAACAGAAAATATGCTTTATACACAAACAAGATGTCTGCTGCTGCTCTGTTGAATATAAGTTTACAATTCAATATTGTTTGTTCATTATTATATAAATATAAATAATAGTTTAAGCCCTGTTTTCTCTCGTACATCTTATTTATTTACTTTCTCTTCTCCTTCTTCTCCTCTTGTTCTTTGGAAGTCGTTTGCATGTCTCTGCGTACGTATTTGTGTCGTTTTGACTGTGATTGAAGTGTTCTGCTAGGTGGAATAAGGAGATAAAGACAAGTGAATCGAGAGAAAGGAGAAGAAGATTTTTAGTTTTGATATTTTGAGAGCTGCTGAAGAAGAACGAGCTGGCCTAGCCTCTTGTTTATCTGTGTAGCTCACTACTAGTTGTTTGTGTGTCTCATGATCTCACAAGTGGTGTGTTTTCAAGAAAATAATGGAATGGGTGGTGGATAAAGCGTATTATGTATGCATGCTTGCATGCATACCATTACGATCCTTATTTCTATAATGTGCCAGAAGAAGGGAAAGCAGAGTGAGCCGCATTAGGAATAGTAGGCTTGAGTTGAGATGGGTACAGTGAAAGCGCTCACAATGGGCAAAATGGGAAATAGGCAAAGTTTGCTTTTTGTGCTACGTAAGCAATTTGCTCTTTGAAGGAAAGGAACGAGCTAATTCCTTTTTTATTTGATCAAGGAAGAAAGAAGGCATAACAAGACCTGACCCTGATTTTTGTAGTGTCAGCAAAAAAAACTTTAGTAGTTTGGGAAGTTTTTTTTCTCCAGTTTATGTAAGAAGTCTATGTTTACTCCAACAAAAGCAAAAGTAGAAGCAGCAACAGCAGCAGCATTATTCCATCCAGTAAGACAAGAGTAGTTTAGGAAGAGAGAAAAAAGACATGGCAAGGGGAAAAGAAAGACAAAGACGTAAATAGGCAGTGTGAAATAAGGTAATGAGACTGACTTGTTTACTGACGAGGGAAAGAAGTGAACAAAGAAAATGTTTTTAGCTGCCATGGCTTTGGTTGAGAAGAAAACTGAATAACTGACTTGACTTGAGCTAGGGAGAAATATCTTTTCTATTATACATGTTGGTTGGTTGGTGTGTTGTTGTTCTACCACAACTTCGATTTCCTCGAATTGTTCAGCAGAGAAAGGTTCTATTCATAAGTTGAGTTTTTATCTTGACATGTGAACGGGGAAAAGAAGAAAAGTGAGTGAGTGACGATGTGAGAGCGAGGTTTTAATGTCTTATACTTATAAAGCGTAGTTAGTGAGTGAGTGAGTGAGTGAGAGTGGAGAGAAGCAGAAGTAGGAAAACAACAGCGGTATAAATACCCTTCCTTAAATTCTTCTCTCATTCTTTCATTTTACAGGTACTGGACATTTCTGGGAACAAGTTTGAAACGTTGCCACCGGATCATTTCATGCGCTCAGGCCTTATCAACCTACAGAAAATCTACTTATCAAGATGTCAACTGTCACACATCAACTCTCGGGCCTTCCGAGGACTCTCTAACCTCGTGGACTTGGATCTAGGCCATAATGTATTGGGAGAGGTTCCGTCATCTGCCTTCCCCGATTGCCAAGGCCTCATGAAGCTGAATTTGAGTGAGAATCCGATACGAGCTCTACCTAAAAAAGCTTTTATCGCACTTCAGTCACTCACCACCCTGGAAATGAGTCACTGTGAAATTGAACGCATTGAAAAGGTCAGTCATTTCATTTCATTTGTTCTTCTCTGTTTATAACAAAACTTTCTTTAAATGACCAATACTCTTCTACTCCATTCGATAATTATATTAGCGATTTCAGTTCTTTGCCCACAAACACACACTGGAATTAAATGTTTTGATTGATGAACGGTCCTTTTCTATCTCTCTCGTAAATTTTTTTTAATCCTGAACATCCTCACTTTTCTCTAGACACTTTCTGATTAAATGACAAGGTGAAAGAAAGAAAGAAAAAACTCATCATCGCTAGAGTTGCTTATCTGAAAGTAACCGAGAAAAAAAAGTCGGCACGAAAAGTGGACTCTAAAGACTAGTCAGGTCGCATCATATAAAATTTATCTGTTCTCATCCTTATCCCATCCACCTGATATAAAGTTGCCAGAGAACAAAGAGATACTACTTATATATTGGTGGTACCACAGCAAGAAGAAAAGATCGTTAAGAAATGAAGATAGAAGTAAACCAATGCACACATATCAGCATCAGCATTATCGCATTTACAACACTAACCTATAAAACTAAATGAATCTCCTCTATAGAATGCACCTTCAGGGATTTAGCCGAGTGCGCAATAAGTAGTTTTCACATGGTTTAGTTTATCGACCCTTTACTCCAATTTCCGTTCATTCCCACGACAGTCGTTACTCTTCAAGTTAAAGGACACAATATAATAGTAAAAGTCTTCCTTTTAGAAAAGCTACTAGATTTTCTCAATTTTCATTACTTTTTGGAAATTGTGAACTTCGTTACTTCTTATTTCTCTTGTGTGTACATAATTTTTTTCTTCATTCATTCATTCCTGTTATTATTACTATTACCGTGTATATGCAAACATAAAAAAAAATAATGTTTGTGGGAAAGTTTACGTTTACTTCTTCCTCGGTTTTTCTTTTTTTTCTTCTTTGGAACTAAGCATATTCACATATTTCAGTTTTTCTAAAACGACCTAAAAAACTCTTCAAAAATACTATAAAATAGTAGACAGGGAGGAGGAAGGCGTAAAAAACGTTAGAAATATTTTTTTCTACTTTTAAGAAAAATGTACGTAAGTTACATTACATTTCGTATGTAGTGAAAGAAGAGGCCTCTTTCGCTACTTGTTCTTCTTCTGTTGCTGTTCCTACAGCTGCACGCCACTACAACTTCTTTCTACTGCTACTACTACGCTTAGCTTTCTATAATAATATAACATTTCTTTAACATCCCTTTTTAGTAAGTTCCGTTTCTTGGCTACTACTTATCTCTAATCTTGAGGCAAGTTTTTATCGTTACGTTAGCCATGTAGTATTTTTATCTGTAGTATTAGTGGAAAAAGAAGTATAGTAGTTTGCGGTATGATGTGGTGCTCTATGCTCTGGTGGAAAATGGTGTTTTGTGGGTCGAAAAGGCTTTAAGAGTCGAGTGGACAAAAGATGCTGTCGTAATTCACTTTTGAAGACGTGAGTAGTTAATGCTCCTATCAGACCCCGAGCAGAAAAGAGCACTGAACGAAAAACCATGGAAATTATCAAATATACTCACGTCCGTACATACACTACTACATTGTATGCACCTATAAATATATCCATCTATAAACTATTAGCGATAAGTATGAAAAAAGAAAGAACGAAAGAAAGGGAAAGCCAAGGAGAAGAAAAACGAAAAATATGTAGGCTTTACTTACTTCAAATACTTCTTCTTCTTCTGTTTGTTAGTTTAGAGTGCAGCCAAAGCGTATATATTTAAGTAAAGAAAGAAAAAAGAAAGAAACGAAGGAACATCACCGTTTTTATAGTTTGACACGCAGAACTCTTCATTTCTACAAACTTCCTGTTCCTTCTCTTTCATTCCTGTTTTAAAAATACTCACACAACTACTCAAAGTAGCTGGCTGATTCGGATATTATGTTGGTCTTCTTTTGTTCACCAACACTACTCACCACCACCACCACCACCACCACCATAAAGTTTGCGTTTCGTTTGCCATCCACGAAACGAAAGGCGTAAATACACGTAAAAGAGAGCGTTATTCACGTTTCCTTAATAATGAAATAGTTTCTCTTTCTCTTAACTATACATATCACGGTAAGCATATAGTGTAACAACAACACCAGTAGTGTTACAATGATCAGTTGTTGCGTTTTATTTCAAATCTATTTTGTTACTTGAACGGTCAAATGAGATTTATTGGCACTCTCTCCTTATATTTCACCACTAATGCTGTGAATCAATATTGTTGTAAGTCTATCAAATACGTATTTATTTAATTAGAAAAAATCTTCCGCCACTACTACTTATATCAATTTACACGGAAAATGCGAAGAAACGTGACTGCTGATATTTTAATACTTTGTATTGGTACTACACTATAGAGGATAAGAAGATAGAGAAATGTAGTAATAGTAATAACGACTTTGTATTAAATGGGTTATACTTACTTTCTTCTTCTTCTTCTTCAGTACATTACATTCCTTCTTCCAACAACTGCTGCTGATAGCTTAAGGATCCATAATATGTTAAGATGGAGAAGAGATGATGAACAGGGCGGTGGAAAGGAGTACATCGAAGGAAACCGATGATGATAGTAGATGAAAAGATGATTGAAGGGAAAGCGTAAGTCTCTTGAGAGATTTTCGCGTGAAGAAAAATGCTGAGTTTATTCATGCTCCTTCTTACTCTTTTCTACTTTCTGGTTATATATACATTTTTACTTCAATATGTGTGTAGATGGTATGTATAATGCAAAAAGATTCACAAAGGAAAGTGAGTAAGCGGGGAAGAGGAGAAAAGAAGAAGAAGAAAAAATCAACTTATATGTTTTTTGTTCCCTTGTAATCCCGTTAGTTTCATTTGATAAGACGTACATGGAACTAAAAGTTAGTAGTATAGAGTTGTTGAAGCTATTATAGCTACTAGAGAAGAAACGGATGTTTTTAAGGGAAAAATAAGGATACTGTTTGTGTGAGCTGAGAAAAGTGAGGATGCTAAAATTTCAGAATGTTTAAGCTTTTTTTGGTTATGTTCTTTGGTAAAAAAATGTGGATGGAGTAGAAGCAGCAATATTGCTAGCTGCTAGAATAAGAGTAATATAAATTATAGTAAAAAATTTCATCTGAACCATGGTAAGCACATTGTCTGATTTTGTGGTATTTTTTGGGGTAATTGCCCCTGTCCATAGGGAGCTTTTGAAGGTCTGCTTAGCTTAGAATGGCTTAAACTGAATGGGAATCGACTGAAGAGGATTTCAGGGCTTGAAAGTCTCCCAGTGGCACTCAAAGGCGTATATTTAGAAGAGAATCCATGGGAGTGCGATTGTCGATTGTTAGAGCTCCGATTGTGGCTCATGGAGAGGAATGTAGCAAACTCGGTAGAGCCAAGGTGCAGCGGGCCTGATCGATTAGCTAACTTCACGTTGAAGGATGTGTCTGAAGAAAATTTTGCTTGCATTCCTGAGCTTTCACCGACCACCATGTACCAAAAGATTGGTAAGTCTCGTCTCCTTTTTTTTATTACAATTACTGTTATTATTGTTACCAATATTACGCTTTGAAACGCTTCTTTTTTATATTTAACAACCACATTTCCCCCTTTTTACTGCTGACACTTCCATGTTTTTCAATGGCTTAAAGCTTTACTTGCAGATTTTTATGCATGCTATAGCAGAATGTGACTTTATGTATATAAAAAAAGCATTGACAGTGTATAAAGAAAAAAATAATTGCAGAAGGTTTGTCCGTAGAAGGAGGAGGCGAAGAAAGTAGCGAGAAACGCGACCTCCCCACCACCAGGAAAATATTATTATAGGAGGGAAAGTTTGCCGTCGACGACGTCGGCATCACTACATTCAACTATCGTTGAGTAGTATTACAGTTTCTTTTTAAGTATGATGATGATGATGGTGACATATCTGTCATCTGTTTCACATAGTGCTCTCATTTTTATCAGTGAGGGTGATGGCTACATAATGCAGTGTGGCAGCTCTTTTCTCAGCAAATAATATTAGCCTGAGCTTCCCTTTCTTCTCTTTGGCGTCTAAGGCAACAATCTTTCTGGTAATGCCAAAGCAAGATACCCTAATACTATCATCACCACCATCATATCTCCCCCTCTACAATAGCAAAAAGCTACTTTGTAGTACGTGAAAGAAGAAGAAAAACCTGCATTTTCCACTTTTTCTCCTTTAAAGTAGATAGAAAGAAAGGAAGAAAGAAAAAGAAAGGAGTAAGTGGCTCGACTGACTGCTGGCTGGCACATGCACAACTGTGGTGGTACTCCGTTGTTGCCACTGCTTCGTCTTCTTCTTTTTCGTCTGCTGTTGCTGCTGCTTCAGAGAAGTGGTATACTACCTTATAAAACATAATCAAGATCGGAAGCAGAGTATGTATAATTTTATATAAGAGTGGGAAAGATGCGGTGGTCGATGAAAGTGGCTTTTCTAACGGATTTCCTTCAACATTTTTCCTTCTTCTATCGTACTTCTTTTCTTAAGAATGGCCTCCTAAGCTGATTATTAGATCGAGGGCTCTTAGGAGGGGCAGCGAAAAGTAAGCAAAAGCAGCAGCAGCAGCAGCACTAGCACTCTTCTAACAGGGCTAGCGTCAGGAGAGAAAGTTTTCTAAGTGCCACGGACACTGCATAGACACCATCATGTTGTGTGACATCAACATTACATTATAGTAAGTAGAATGATGTTAGTCTACTTTTCGAGTAAGCATATGCCACAATGAAGCTTTACTTTCTGCAATTTACATGGCTTTAGCTAAAGAAAAGAATACATTTTGGACTTGGTTCCTCTCTTTCTCTTTTACTCTCTCCGATTTAAAAATATCTTCCGACAAATTTTAATGCTTCAAAAAAACATTTTATCCCTGTGATGACAAAACCTTCTTCCACCACTCACCAACCAACCAACCATCCTGCCAACCAACTAAAGAATAAAAGAAAGCAAGTAGGTAGGTATACAGCCCAGCCCCTTACAATGAACAAACTTTCTATTCCATTTCGTTGTTAAATTTGACCTCCTTCAACTTGCGGAATAAATTCGTTCTTCTTTTCTTGTATAATGCAAATACATACTTAAGTTAAATTCAAACTTTCCATCCAAAACCCTTTCCACTTTTCTCTGCGAGAATGTGATGAAGAAAGCATCGAGTTAATTTTCATATACTTTGTTGATTGTGACCTCTACAACCAAACTCTTTCCAGAGAACTTTTCTCTCCAAGCCAGCCACCTTTACAATATATACTGTAGAGCACTCCATATTAATATATACAATTATGTGAACGTCTTTGAATGCACAAGCAATGATGATGTACACATGCATATCTCTTGAGATTATCTACGCGCCCAGAATCAATTATAAGAAAGACTTTCCACTACTTCCTTAAATTATTTAATACTAATTATCCGTATATATAAATACGTCTACTACTAATAATAATAACAACAATAATAATAACTTTTATCACGTATGGATATATTTATAGAGTAACAAAGGTTGGTCTCTTTCCAAGGATTACACAGATACTACTCTCCGTATTACTACCACTACAAGCATGTTTTTTAAAATATAATTGAAAAACTTTTCAAATGCAAACTGTGTATAATATAAAATGATAGAAATCTACTTTTAATATGACATTCGACTACCAGATTGAATTCTAAATCCTCTTCCATCTCTCCAAATTTTGATTGAGTAGAGAAAGAGAAGGAATAAATGTTATACTTATATTGTATAACTGAAGAAAACGAAAGTTTAAAGGGTCTCTCTTGTATGCCTTCATGTGAAATGAAATCAGAGAAGAGGATTACGCAAGCATCATCTTCTATTTACTTTTCATACCTTCTCTGTACAGATATGCGTATTTGAATCTACTACTTATAGACAGACAGATAGCGCAACGCAATAGTATTACAATGTCTATAATAAATTTTTCCTTAAAAAAATTCCATCAGTTTCTTCCCCGTCG